>CM046469.1:32633983-32703916 GCA_025506415.1 Flaveria robusta | reverse complement strand
TACTAAAACATTAAAAAACTATAGTTCTATGTTTGAACGCACTTCTAAAAAAATGTAATCAAATATGATTATAATTATCATCAGAATATCAACAATGAATCACAAATGGAACATAGTATCATTAGTGTGATTCGAAACCAAAACCGAAAATAACCACACGAATAACTCCTAAAATCAATCCACTCCTACCCGAAACTCATCAGAAGACTCCATAACCATCTTCGAACACTTTGCCTCAGAAATCACTAAATCCATCTTAATAACAACTGGTGATACCAAAAACATTATTCACCAATAAGACAAGGAAACCAGTTGTAAAGAAACACGAAACCACTCGTATCCACTTAATAAGAATCAATAATCAAATTACAATGGTGGAATGAAAGTAATCACACAAACAACAAGCAACGTAATGTTTGATGGATCGAAAAGAAGTAAATCAATGTAACATGATCAAGTAAATAAGATTTTCTTGTACGTGAATCAAAATTATGCAATTACAGATTGGTGTATAAGAGTATTTACGAAAGAATTACTAAATACATGGAAAGGAACTAGTTTATGAAAACATTAAACAACTATAGTTCTATTGTTTGAACGCACTTCTAAACCAATGTAATCAAATATGATTATAATTATCATCAGAATATCAACAATGAATCACAAATGGAACATAGTATCATTAGTGTGATTCGAAACCAAAACCGAACATATAACCACACGAATAACTCCTAAAATCAATCCACTCCTACCGAAATCATCAGAAACTCCTAACCATCTTCGAACACTCTTGCCTCAGAAATCCACTAAATCCATCTTAATAACAACGTTTATCTACAGAAACCATTATTGACCAATAAGACAAGGAAACAGTTGTAAAGAAACACGAAACCACTCGTATCCACTTAATAAGAATCAATAATCAAATTACAATGGTGGAATGAAAGTAATCACAACAAACAACAAGCAACGTATGTTTGATGGATCAAAAAGAAGTTAAATCAATGTAACATGATCAAGTAAATAAGATTTTCTTGTACGTGAATCAAAATTATGCAATTACAGATTGGTGTATAAGAGTATTTACGAAAGAATTACTAAATACATGGGAAAGGAACTAGTTATACAAAAACATTAAACAACTATAGTTCTATTGTTTGAACGCACTTCTAAACCATGTAATCAAATATGATTATAATTATCATCAGAATATCAACAATGAATCACGAATGGAACATAGTATCATTAGTGTGATTCGAAACCAAACCGAACATATAACCACATGAATAACTCGTAAAATAAATCCACTCCTAACAGAAACTCATCAGAAGACTCCATAACCATCTTCGAACACTCTTGCCTCAGAATCCACTAAATCCATCTTAATAACAACTGTTTATCTAAGAAAACCATTATTGACCAAAAACAAGGAAAGTTGTAAAGAAACACGAAACCACTCGTATCCACTTAATAAAAATCAATAATCAAATTACAATGGTGGAATGAAAGTAATCACACAAACAACAAGCAACGTAATGTTTGATGGATCGAAAAGAAGTTAAATCAATGTAACATGATCAAGTAAATAAGATTTTCTTGTACGTGAATCAAAATTATGCAATTACAGATTGGTGTATAAGAGTATTTACGAAAGAATTACTAAATACATGGGAAGGAACTAGTTATACTAAAACATTAAACAACTATAGTTCTATTGTTTGAACGCACTTCTAAACCAATGTAATCAAATATGATTATAATTATCATCAGAATATCAACAATGAATCACAAATGGAACATAGTATCATTAGTGTGATTCGAAAACAAAACCGAACATATAACCACACGAATAACTCCTAAAATCAATCCACTCCTACCCGAAACTCATCAGAAGACTCCATAACCATCTTCGAACACTCTTGCCTCAGAAATCCACTAAATCCATCTTAATAACAACTGTTGATCTACAGAACCATTATGACCAATAAGACAAGGAAACCAGTTGTAAAGAAACACGAAACCACTCGTATCCACTTAATAAGAATCAATAATCAAATTACAATGGTGGAATGAAAGTAATCACACAAACAACAAGCAACGTAATGTTTGATGGATCGAAAGAAGTTAAATCAATGTAACATGATCAAGTAAATAAGATTTTCTTGTACGTGAATCAAAATTATGCAATTACAGATTGGTGTATAAGAGTATTACGAAAGAATTACTAAATACATGGGAAAGAACTAGTTATGAAAACATTAAACAACTATAGTTCTATTGTTTGAAGCACTTCTAAACCAATGTAATCAAATATGATTATTTATCATCAGAATATCAACAATGAATCACAAATGGAACATAGTATCATTAGTGTGATTCGAAACCAAAACGAACATATAACCACACGAATAACTCCTAAAATCAATCCACTCCTACCCGAAACTCATCAGAAGACTCCATAACCATCTTCGAACACTCTTGCCTCAGAAATCACTAAATCCATCTTAATAACAACTGTTGATCTACAGAAACCATTTTGACCATAAGACAAGGAAACCGGTTGTAAAGAAACACGAAACCACTCGTATCCACTTAATAAGAATCAATAATCAAATTACAATGGTGGAATGAAAGTAATCACACAAACAACAAGCAACGTAATGTTTGATGGATCGAAAAGAAGTTAAATCAATGTAACATGATCAAGTAAATAAGATATTCTTGTACGTGAATCAAAATTATGCAATTACAGATTGGTGTATAAGAGTATTTACGAAGGCATTAGTAAATACATGGAAAAGCAACTAGTTATACTAAAACATTAAACAACTATAGTTCTATTGTTTGAACGCACTTCTAAACCAATGTAATCAAATATGATTATAATTATCATCAGAATATCAACAATGAATCACAAATGGAACATAGTATCATTAGTGTGATTCGAAACCAAAACCGAACATATAACCACACGAATAACTCCTAAATCAATCCACTCCTACCCGAAACTCATCAGAAGACTCCATAACCATCTTCGAACACTCTTGCCTCAGAAATCCACTAAATCCATCTTAATAACAGCTGTTGATCTACAGAAACCATTATTGACCATAAGACAAGGAAACCAGTTGTAAAGAAACACGAAACCACTCGTATCCACTTAATAAGAATCAATAATCAAATTACAATGGTGGAATGAAAGTAATCACACAAACAACAAGCAACGTAATGTTTGATGGATCAAAAAGAAGTTAAATCAATGTAACATGATCAAGTAAATAAGATTTTCTTGTACGTGAATCAAAATTATGCAATTACAGATTGGTGTATAAGAGTATTTACGAAAGAATTACTAAATACATGGGAAAGGAACTAGTTATATGAAAACATTAAACAACTATAGTTCTATTGTTTGAACGCACTTCTAAACCAATGTAATCAAATATGATTATAATTATCATCAGAATATCAACAATGAATCACAAATGGAACATAGTATCATTAGTGTGATTCGAAACCAAAACCGAACATATAACCACACGAATAACTCCTAAAATCAATCCACTCCTACCCGAAACTCATCAGAAGACTCCATAACCATCTTCGAACACTCTTGCCTCAGAAATCCACTAAATCCATCTTAATAACAACTGTTGATCTACAGAAACCATTATTGACCATTAAGACAAGGAAACCAGTTGTAAAGAAACACGAAACACTCGTATCCACTTAATAAGAATCAATAATCAAATTACAATGGTGGAATGAAAGTAATCACACAAACAACAAGAAACGTAATGTTTGATGGATCAAAAAGAAGTTAAATCAATGTAACATGATCAAGTAAATAAGATTTTCTTGTACGTTAATCAAAATTATGCAATTACAGATTGGTGTATAAGAGTATTTACGAAAGCATTACTAAATACATGGGAAAGGAACTAGTTATACTAAAACATTAAACAACTATAGTTCTATTGTTTGAAAGCGCTTCTAAACGAATGTAATCAAATATGATTATAATTATCATCAGAATATCAACAATGAATCACAAATGGAACATAGTATCATTAGTGTGATTCGAAACCAAAACCGAACATATAACCACACGAATAACTCCTAAAATCAATCCACTCCTACCCGAAACTCATCAGAAGACTCCATAACCATCTTCGAACACTCTTGCCTCAGAAATCCACTAAATCCATCTTAATAACAACTGTTGATCTACAGAAACCATTATTGACCAATAAGACAAGGAAACCAGTTGTAAAGAAACACGAAACCACTCGTATCCACTTAATAAGAATCAATAATCAAATTACAAGGTGGAATGAAAGTAATCACACAAACAACAAGCAAAGTAATGTTTGCAATGCAATATGATCAAGTAAATAAGATTTTCTTGTACGTGAATCAAAATTATGCAATTACAGATTGGTGTATAAGAGTATTTACGAAAGAATTACTAAATACATGGGAAAGGAACTAGTTATACTAAAATATTAAACAACTATAGTTCTATTGTTTGAACACACTTCTAAACCAACGTAATCAAATATGATTATAATTATCATCAGAATATCAACAATGAATCACAAATGGAACATAGTATCATTAGTGTGATTCGAAACCAAAACCGAACATATAACCGCACGAATAACACCTAAAATCATTCCACTCCTACCCGAAACTCATCAGAAGACTCCATAACCATCTTCGAACACTCTTGCCTCAGAAATCCACTAAATCCATCTTAATAACAACTGTTGATCTACAGAAACCATTATTGACCAATAAGACAAGGAAACCAGTTGTAAAGAAACACGAAACCACTCGTATCCACTTAATAAGAATCAATAATCAAATTACAATGGTGGAATGAAAGTAATCACACGAACAACAAGCAACGTAATGTTTGATGGATCAAAAGAAGTTAAATCAATGTAACATGATCAAGTAAATAAGATTTTCTTGTACGTGAATCAAAATTATGCAATTACAGATTGGTGTATAAGAGTATTTACGAAAGAATTACTAAATACATGGGAAAGGAACTAGTTATACTAAAACATTAAACAACTATAGTTCTAATGTTTGAACGCACTTCTAAACCAATGTAATCAAATATGATTATAATTATCATCAGAATATCAACAATGAATCACAAATGGAACATAGTATCATTAGTGTGATTCGAAACCAAAACCGAACATATAACCACACGAATAACTCCTAAAATCAATCCACTCCTACCCGAAACTCATCAGAAGACTCCATAACCATCTTCGAACACTCTTGCCTCAGAAATCCGCTAAATCTATCTTAATAACAGCTGTTGATCTACAGAAACCATTATTGACCAATAAGACAAGTAAACCAGTTGTAAAGAAACACGAAACCACTCGTATCCAATTAATAAGAATCAATAATCAAATTACAATGGTGGAATGAAAGAAATACCACAAACAACAAGCAACGTAATGTTTGATGGGTCAAAAAGAAGTTAAATCAATGTAACATGATCAAGTAAATAAGATTTTCTTGTACGTGAATCAAAATTATGCAATTACAGATTGGTGTATAAGAGTATTTACGAAGGCATTAGTAAATACATGGAAAAGCAACTAGTTATACTAAAACATTAAACAACTATAGTTCTATTGTTTGAACGCACTTCTAAACCAATGTAATCAAATATGATTATAATTATCATCAGAATATCAACAATGTATCACAAATGGAACATAGTATCATTAGTGTGATTCGAAACCAAAACCGAACATAAAACCACACGAATAACTCCTAAAATCAATCCACTCCTACCCGAAACTCATCAGAAGACTCCATAACCATCTTCGAACACTCTTGCCTCAGAAATCCACTAAATCCATCTTAATAACAACTGTTGATCTACAGAAACCATTATTGACCAATAAGACAAGGAAACATGTTGTAAAGAAACACGAAACACTCGTATCCACTTAATAAGAATCAATAATCAAATTACAATGGTGGAATGAAAGTAATCACACAAACAACAAGCAACGTAATGTTTGATGGATCAAAAAGAAGTTAAATCAATGTAACATGATCAAGTAAAAGATTTTCTTGTACGTGAATCAAAATTATGCAATTACAGATTGGTGTATAAGAGTATTTACGAAAGAATTACTAAATACATGGGAAAGGAACTAGTTATACTAAAACATTAAACAACTATAGTTCTATTGTTTGAACGCACTTCTAAACCATTGTAATCAAATATGATTATAATTATCATCAGAATATCAACAATGAATCACAAATGGAACATAGTATCATTAGTGTGATTCGAAACCAAAACCGAACATATAACCACACGAATAACTCCTAAAATCAATCCACTCCTACCCGAAACTCATCAGAAGACTCCATAACCATCTTCGAACACTCTTGCCTCAGAAATCCACTAAATCCATCTTAATAACAACTGTTGATCTACAGAAACCATTATTGACCAATAAGACAAGGAAACCAGTTGTAAAGAAACACGAAACCACTCGTATCCACTTAATAAGAATCAATAATCAAATTACAATGGTGGAATGAAAGTAATCACACAAACAACAAGCAACGTAATGTTTGATGGATCAAAAAGAAGTTAAATCAATGTAACATGATCAAGTAAATAAGATTTTCTTGTACGTGAATCAAAATTATGCAATTACAGATTGGTGTATAAGAGTATTTACGAAAGAATTACTAAATACATGGGAAAGGAACTAGTTATACTAAAACATTAAACAACTATAGTTCTATTGTTTGAACGCACTTCTAAACCAATGTAATCAAATATGATTATAATTATCATCAGAATATCAACAATGAATCACAAATGGAACATAGTATCATTAGTGTGATTCGAAACCAAAACCGAACATATAACCACACGAATAACTCCTAAAATCAATCCACTCCTACCCGAAACTCATCAGAAGACTCCATAACCATCTTCGAACACTCTTGCCTCAGAAATCCACTAAATCCATCTTAATAACAACTGTTGATCTACAGAAACCATTATTGACCAATAAGACAAGGAAACCAGTTGTAAAGAAACACGAAACCACTCGTATCCACTTAATAAGAATCAATAATCAAATTACAATGGTGGAATGAAAGTAATCACACAAACAACAAGAAACGTAATGTTTGATGGATCAAAAAGAAGTTAAATCAATGTAACATGATCAAGTAAATAAGATTTTCTTGTACGTGAATCAAAATTATGCAATTACAGATTGGTGTATAAGAGTATTTACGAAAGCATTACTAAATACATGGGAAAGGAACTAGTTATACTAAAACATTAAACAACTATAGTTCTATTGTTTGAACGCACTTCTAAACCAATGTAATCAAATATGATTATAATTATCATCAGAATATCAACAATGAATCACAAATGGAACATAGTATCATTAGTGTGATTCGAAACCAAAACCGAACATATAACCACACGAATAACTCCTAAAATCAATCCACTCCTACCCGAAACTCATCAGAAGACTCCATAACCATCTTCGAACACTCTTGCCTCAGAAATCCACTAAATCCATCTTAATAACAACTGTTGATCTACAGAAACCATTATTGACCAATAAGACAAGGAAACCAGTTGTAAAGAAACACGAAACCACTCGTATCCACTTAATAAGAATCAATAATCAAATTACAATGGTGGAATGAAAGTAATCACACAAACAACAAGCAACGTAATGTTTGATGGATCAAAAAGAAGTTAAATCAATGTAACATGATCAAGTAAATAAGATTTTCTTGTACGTGAATCAAAATTATGCAATTACAGATTGGTGTATAAGAGTATTTACGAAAGAATTACTAAATACATGGGAAAGAACTAGTTATACTAAAACATTAAACAACTATAGTTCTATTGTTTGAACGCACTTCTAAACCAATGTAATCAAATATGATTATAATTATCATCAGAATATCAACAATGAATCACAAATGGAACATAGTATCATTAGTGTGATTCGAAACCAAAACCGAACATATAACCACACGAATAACTCCTAAAATCAATCCACTCCTACCCGAAACTCATCAGAAGACTCCATAACCATCTTCGAACACTCTTGCCTCAGAAATCCACTAAATCCATCTTAATAACAACTGTTGATCTACAGAAACCATTATTGACCAATAAGACAAGGAAACCAGTTGTAAAGAAACACGAAACCACTCGTATCCACTTAATAAGAATCAATAATCAAATTACAATGGTGGAATGAAAGTAATCACACAAACAACAAGCAACGTAATGTTTGATGGATCAAAAAGAAGTTAAATCAATGTAACATGATCAAGTAAATAAGATTTTCTTGTACGTGAATCAAAATTATGCAATTACAGATTGGTGTATAAGAGTATTTACGAAAGAATTACTAAATACATGGGAAAGAACTAGTTATACTAAAACATTAAACAACTATAGTTCTATTGTTTGAACGCACTTCTAAACCAATGTAATCAAATATGATTATAATTATCATCAGAATATCAACAATGAATCACAAATGGAACATAGTATCATTAGTGTGATTCGAAACCAAAACCGAACATATAACCACACGAATAACTCCTAAAATCAATCCACTCCTACCCGAAACTCATCAGAAGACTCCATAACCATCTTCGAACACTCTTGCCTCAGAAATCCACTAAATCCATCTTAATAACAACTGTTGATCTACAGAAACCATTATTGACCAATAAGACAAGGAAACCAGTTGTAAAGAAACACGAAACCACTCGTATCCACTTAATAAGAATCAATAATCAAATTACAATGGTGGAATGAAAGTAATCACACAAACAACAAGCAACGTAATGTTTGATGGATCAAAAAGAAGTTAAATCAATGTAACATGATCAAGTAAATAAGATTTTCTTGTACGTGAATCAAAATTATGCAATTACAGATTGGTGTATAAGAGTATTTACGAAAGAATTACTAAATACATGGGAAAGGAACTAGTTATACTAAAACATTAAACAACTATAGTTCTATTGTTTGAACGCACTTCTAAACCAATGTAATCAAATATGATTATAATTATCATCAGAATATCAACAATGAATCACAAATGGAACATAGTATCATTAGTGTGATTCGAAACCAAAACCGAACATATAACCACACGAATAACTCCTAAAATCAATCCACTCCTACCCGAAACTCATCAGAAGACTCCATAACCATCTTCGAACACTCTTGCCTCAGAAATCCACTAAATCCATCTTAATAACAACTGTTGATCTACAGAAACCATTATTGACCAATAAGACAAGGAAACCAGTTGTAAAGAAACACGAAACCACTCGTATCCACTTAATAAGAATCAATAATCAAATTACAATGGTGGAATGAAAGTAATCACACAAACAACAAGCAACGTAATGTTTGATGGATCAAAAAGAAGTTAAATCAATGTAACATGATCAAGTAAATAAGATTTTCTTGTACGTGAATCAAAATTATGCAATTACAGATTGGTGTATAAGAGTATTTACGAAAGCATTACTAAATACATGGGAAAGGAACTAGTTATACTAAAACATTAAACAACTATAGTTCTATTGTTTGAACGCACTTCTAAACCAATGTAATCAAATATGATTATAATTATCATCAGAATATCAACAATGAATCACAAATGGAACATAGTATCATTAGTGTGATTCGAAACCAAAACCGAACATATAACCACACGAATAACTCCTAAAATCAATCCACTCCTACCCGAAACTCATCAGAAGACTCCATAACCATCTTCGAACACTCTTGCCTCAGAAATCCACTAAATCCATCTTAATAACAACTGTTGATCTACAGAAACCATTATTGACCAATAAGACAAGGAAACCAGTTGTAAAGAAACACGAAACCACTCGTATCCACTTAATAAGAATCAATAATCAAATTACAATGGTGGAATGAAAGTAATCACACAAACAACAAGCAACGTAATGTTTGATGGATCAAAAAGAAGTTAAATCAATGTAACATGATCAAGTAAATAAGATTTTCTTGTACGTGAATCAAAATTATGCAATTACAGATTGGTGTATAAGAGTATTTACGAAAGCATTACTAAATACATGGGAAAGGAACTAGTTATACTAAAACATTAAACAACTATAGTTCTATTGTTTGAACGCACTTCTAAACCAATGTAATCAAATATGATTATAATTATCATCAGAATATCAACAATGAATCACAAATGGAACATAGTATCATTAGTGTGATTCGAAACCAAAACCGAACATATAACCACACGAATAACTCCTAAAATCAATCCACTCCTACCCGAAACTCATCAGAAGACTCCATAACCATCTTCGAACACTCTTGCCTCAGAAATCCACTAAATCCATCTTAATAACAACTGTTGATCTACAGAAACCATTATTGACCAATAAGACAAGGAAACCAGTTGTAAAGAAACACGAAACCACTCGTATCCACTTAATAAGAATCAATAATCAAATTACAATGGTGGAATGAAAGTAATCACACAAACAACAAGCAACGTAATGTTTGATGGATCAAAAAGAAGTTAAATCAATGTAACATGATCAAGTAAATAAGATTTTCTTGTACGTGAATCAAAATTATGCAATTACAGATTGGTGTATAAGAGTATTTACGAAAGAATTACTAAATACATGGGAAAGGAACTAGTTATACTAAAACATTAAACAACTATAGTTCTATTGTTTGAACGCACTTCTAAACCAATGTAATCAAATATGATTATAATTATCATCAGAATATCAACAATGAATCACAAATGGAACATAGTATCATTAGTGTGATTCGAAACCAAAACCGAACATATAACCACACGAATAACTCCTAAAATCAATCCACTCCTACCCGAAACTCATCAGAAGACTCCATAACCATCTTCGAACACTCTTGCCTCAGAAATCCACTAAATCCATCTTAATAACAACTGTTGATCTACAGAAACCATTATTGACCAATAAGACAAGGAAACCAGTTGTAAAGAAACACGAAACCACTCGTATCCACTTAATAAGAATCAATAATCAAATTACAATGGTGGAATGAAAGTAATCACACAAACAACAAGCAACGTAATGTTTGATGGATCAAAAAGAAGTTAAATCAATGTAACATGATCAAGTAAATAAGATTTTCTTGTACGTGAATCAAAATTATGCAATTACAGATTGGTGTATAAGAGTATTTACGAAAGAATTACTAAATACATGGGAAAGGAACTAGTTATACTAAAACATTAAACAACTATAGTTCTATTGTTTGAACGCACTTCTAAACCAATGTAATCAAATATGATTATAATTATCATCAGAATATCAACAATGAATCACAAATGGAACATAGTATCATTAGTGTGATTCGAAACCAAAACCGAACATATAACCACACGAATAACTCCTAAAATCAATCCACTCCTACCCGAAACTCATCAGAAGACTCCATAACCATCTTCGAACACTCTTGCCTCAGAAATCCACTAAATCCATCTTAATAACAACTGTTGATCTACAGAAACCATTATTGACCAATAAGACAAGGAAACCAGTTGTAAAGAAACACGAAACCACTCGTATCCACTTAATAAGAATCAATAATCAAATTACAATGGTGGAATGAAAGTAATCACACAAACAACAAGCAACGTAATGTTTGATGGATCAAAAAGAAGTTAAATCAATGTAACATGATCAAGTAAATAAGATTTTCTTGTACGTGAATCAAAATTATGCAATTACAGATTGGTGTATAAGAGTATTTACGAAAGAATTACTAAATACATGGGAAAGGAACTAGTTATACTAAAACATTAAACAACTATAGTTCTATTGTTTGAACGCACTTCTAAACCAATGTAATCAAATATGATTATAATTATCATCAGAATATCAACAATGAATCACAAATGGAACATAGTATCATTAGTGTGATTCGAAACCAAAACCGAACATATAACCACACGAATAACTCCTAAAATCAATCCACTCCTACCCGAAACTCATCAGAAGACTCCATAACCATCTTCGAACACTCTTGCCTCAGAAATCCACTAAATCCATCTTAATAACAACTGTTGATCTACAGAAACCATTATTGACCAATAAGACAAGGAAACCAGTTGTAAAGAAACACGAAACCACTCGTATCCACTTAATAAGAATCAATAATCAAATTACAATGGTGGAATGAAAGTAATCACACAAACAACAAGCAACGTAATGTTTGATGGATCAAAAAGAAGTTAAATCAATGTAACATGATCAAGTAAATAAGATTTTCTTGTACGTGAATCAAAATTATGCAATTACAGATTGGTGTATAAGAGTATTTACGAAAGCATTACTAAATACATGGGAAAGGAACTAGTTATACTAAAACATTAAACAACTATAGTTCTATTGTTTGAACGCACTTCTAAACCAATGTAATCAAATATGATTATAATTATCATCAGAATATCAACAATGAATCACAAATGGAACATAGTATCATTAGTGTGATTCGAAACCAAAACCGAACATATAACCACACGAATAACTCCTAAAATCAATCCACTCCTACCCGAAACTCATCAGAAGACTCCATAACCATCTTCGAACACTCTTGCCTCAGAAATCCACTAAATCCATCTTAATAACAACTGTTGATCTACAGAAACCATTATTGACCAATAAGACAAGGAAACCAGTTGTAAAGAAACACGAAACCACTCGTATCCACTTAATAAGAATCAATAATCAAATTACAATGGTGGAATGAAAGTAATCACACAAACAACAAGCAACGTAATGTTTGATGGATCAAAAAGAAGTTAAATCAATGTAACATGATCAAGTAAATAAGATTTTCTTGTACGTGAATCAAAATTATGCAATTACAGATTGGTGTATAAGAGTATTTACGAAAGAATTACTAAATACATGGGAAAGGAACTAGTTATACTAAAACATTAAACAACTATAGTTCTATTGTTTGAACGCACTTCTAAACCAATGTAATCAAATATGATTATAATTATCATCAGAATATCAACAATGAATCACAAATGGAACATAGTATCATTAGTGTGATTCGAAACCAAAACCGAACATATAACCACACGAATAACTCCTAAAATCAATCCACTCCTACCCGAAACTCATCAGAAGACTCCATAACCATCTTCGAACACTCTTGCCTCAGAAATCCACTAAATCCATCTTAATAACAACTGTTGATCTACAGAAACCATTATTGACCAATAAGACAAGGAAACCAGTTGTAAAGAAACACGAAACCACTCGTATCCACTTAATAAGAATCAATAATCAAATTACAATGGTGGAATGAAAGTAATCACACAAACAACAAGCAACGTAATGTTTGATGGATCAAAAAGAAGTTAAATCAATGTAACATGATCAAGTAAATAAGATTTTCTTGTACGTGAATCAAAATTATGCAATTACAGATTGGTGTATAAGAGTATTTACGAAAGAATTACTAAATACATGGGAAAGGAACTAGTTATACTAAAACATTAAACAACTATAGTTCTATTGTTTGAACGCACTTCTAAACCAATGTAATCAAATATGATTATAATTATCATCAGAATATCAACAATGAATCACAAATGGAACATAGTATCATTAGTGTGATTCGAAACCAAAACCGAACATATAACCACACGAATAACTCCTAAAATCAATCCACTCCTACCCGAAACTCATCAGAAGACTCCATAACCATCTTCGAACACTCTTGCCTCAGAAATCCACTAAATCCATCTTAATAACAACTGTTGATCTACAGAAACCATTATTGACCAATAAGACAAGGAAACCAGTTGTAAAGAAACACGAAACCACTCGTATCCACTTAATAAGAATCAATAATCAAATTACAATGGTGGAATGAAAGTAATCACACAAACAACAAGCAACGTAATGTTTGATGGATCAAAAAGAAGTTAAATCAATGTAACATGATCAAGTAAATAAGATTTTCTTGTACGTGAATCAAAATTATGCAATTACAGATTGGTGTATAAGAGTATTTACGAAAGAATTACTAAATACATGGGAAAGGAACTAGTTATACTAAAACATTAAACAACTATAGTTCTATTGTTTGAACGCACTTCTAAACCAATGTAATCAAATATGATTATAATTATCATCAGAATATCAACAATGAATCACAAATGGAACATAGTATCATTAGTGTGATTCGAAACCAAAACCGAACATATAACCACACGAATAACTCCTAAAATCAATCCACTCCTACCCGAAACTCATCAGAAGACTCCATAACCATCTTCGAACACTCTTGCCTCAGAAATCCACTAAATCCATCTTAATAACAACTGTTGATCTACAGAAACCATTATTGACCAATAAGACAAGGAAACCAGTTGTAAAGAAACACGAAACCACTCGTATCCACTTAATAAGAATCAATAATCAAATTACAATGGTGGAATGAAAGTAATCACACAAACAACAAGCAACGTAATGTTTGATGGATCAAAAAGAAGTTAAATCAATGTAACATGATCAAGTAAATAAGATTTTCTTGTACGTGAATCAAAATTATGCAATTACAGATTGGTGTATAAGAGTATTTACGAAAGAATTACTAAATACATGGGAAAGGAACTAGTTATACTAAAACATTAAACAACTATAGTTCTATTGTTTGAACGCACTTCTAAACCAATGTAATCAAATATGATTATAATTATCATCAGAATATCAACAATGAATCACAAATGGAACATAGTATCATTAGTGTGATTCGAAACCAAAACCGAACATATAACCACACGAATAACTCCTAAAATCAATCCACTCCTACCCGAAACTCATCAGAAGACTCCATAACCATCTTCGAACACTCTTGCCTCAGAAATCCACTAAATCCATCTTAATAACAACTGTTGATCTACAGAAACCATTATTGACCAATAAGACAAGGAAACCAGTTGTAAAGAAACACGAAACCACTCGTATCCACTTAATAAGAATCAATAATCAAATTACAATGGTGGAATGAAAGTAATCACACAAACAACAAGCAACGTAATGTTTGATGGATCAAAAAGAAGTTAAATCAATGTAACATGATCAAGTAAATAAGATTTTCTTGTACGTGAATCAAAATTATGCAATTACAGATTGGTGTATAAGAGTATTTACGAAAGAATTACTAAATACATGGGAAAGGAACTAGTTATACTAAAACATTAAACAACTATAGTTCTATTGTTTGAACGCACTTCTAAACCAATGTAATCAAATATGATTATAATTATCATCAGAATATCAACAATGAATCACAAATGGAACATAGTATCATTAGTGTGATTCGAAACCAAAACCGAACATATAACCACACGAATAACTCCTAAAATCAATCCACTCCTACCCGAAACTCATCAGAAGACTCCATAACCATCTTCGAACACTCTTGCCTCAGAAATCCACTAAATCCATCTTAATAACAACTGTTGATCTACAGAAACCATTATTGACCAATAAGACAAGGAAACCAGTTGTAAAGAAACACGAAACCACTCGTATCCACTTAATAAGAATCAATAATCAAATTACAATGGTGGAATGAAAGTAATCACACAAACAACAAGCAACGTAATGTTTGATGGATCAAAAAGAAGTTAAATCAATGTAACATGATCAAGTAAATAAGATTTTCTTGTACGTGAATCAAAATTATGCAATTACAGATTGGTGTATAAGAGTATTTACGAAAGAATTACTAAATACATGGGAAAGGAACTAGTTATACTAAAACATTAAACAACTATAGTTCTATTGTTTGAACGCACTTCTAAACCAATGTAATCAAATATGATTATAATTATCATCAGAATATCAACAATGAATCACAAATGGAACATAGTATCATTAGTGTGATTCGAAACCAAAACCGAACATATAACCACACGAATAACTCCTAAAATCAATCCACTCCTACCCGAAACTCATCAGAAGACTCCATAACCATCTTCGAACACTCTTGCCTCAGAAATCCACTAAATCCATCTTAATAACAACTGTTGATCTACAGAAACCATTATTGACCAATAAGACAAGGAAACCAGTTGTAAAGAAACACGAAACCACTCGTATCCACTTAATAAGAATCAATAATCAAATTACAATGGTGGAATGAAAGTAATCACACAAACAACAAGCAACGTAATGTTTGATGGATCAAAAAGAAGTTAAATCAATGTAACATGATCAAGTAAATAAGATTTTCTTGTACGTGAATCAAAATTATGCAATTACAGATTGGTGTATAAGAGTATTTACGAAAGAATTACTAAATACATGGGAAAGGAACTAGTTATACTAAAACATTAAACAACTATAGTTCTATTGTTTGAACGCACTTCTAAACCAATGTAATCAAATATGATTATAATTATCATCAGAATATCAACAATGAATCACAAATGGAACATAGTATCATTAGTGTGATTCGAAACCAAAACCGAACATATAACCACACGAATAACTCCTAAAATCAATCCACTCCTACCCGAAACTCATCAGAAGACTCCATAACCATCTTCGAACACTCTTGCCTCAGAAATCCACTAAATCCATCTTAATAACAACTGTTGATCTACAGAAACCATTATTGACCAATAAGACAAGGAAACCAGTTGTAAAGAAACACGAAACCACTCGTATCCACTTAATAAGAATCAATAATCAAATTACAATGGTGGAATGAAAGTAATCACACAAACAACAAGCAACGTAATGTTTGATGGATCAAAAAGAAGTTAAATCAATGTAACATGATCAAGTAAATAAGATTTTCTTGTACGTGAATCAAAATTATGCAATTACAGATTGGTGTATAAGAGTATTTACGAAAGCATTACTAAATACATGGGAAAGGAACTAGTTATACTAAAACATTAAACAACTATAGTTCTATTGTTTGAACGCACTTCTAAACCAATGTAATCAAATATGATTATAATTATCATCAGAATATCAACAATGAATCACAAATGGAACATAGTATCATTAGTGTGATTCGAAACCAAAACCGAACATATAACCACACGAATAACTCCTAAAATCAATCCACTCCTACCCGAAACTCATCAGAAGACTCCATAACCATCTTCGAACACTCTTGCCTCAGAAATCCACTAAATCCATCTTAATAACAACTGTTGATCTACAGAAACCATTATTGACCAATAAGACAAGGAAACCAGTTGTAAAGAAACACGAAACCACTCGTATCCACTTAATAAGAATCAATAATCAAATTACAATGGTGGAATGAAAGTAATCACACAAACAACAAGCAACGTAATGTTTGATGGATCAAAAAGAAGTTAAATCAATGTAACATGATCAAGTAAATAAGATTTTCTTGTACGTGAATCAAAATTATGCAATTACAGATTGGTGTATAAGAGTATTTACGAAAGAATTACTAAATACATGGGAAAGGAACTAGTTATACTAAAACATTAAACAACTATAGTTCTATTGTTTGAACGCACTTCTAAACCAATGTAATCAAATATGATTATAATTATCATCAGAATATCAACAATGAATCACAAATGGAACATAGTATCATTAGTGTGATTCGAAACCAAAACCGAACATATAACCACACGAATAACTCCTAAAATCAATCCACTCCTACCCGAAACTCATCAGAAGACTCCATAACCATCTTCGAACACTCTTGCCTCAGAAATCCACTAAATCCATCTTAATAACAACTGTTGATCTACAGAAACCATTATTGACCAATAAGACAAGGAAACCAGTTGTAAAGAAACACGAAACCACTCGTATCCACTTAATAAGAATCAATAATCAAATTACAATGGTGGAATGAAAGTAATCACACAAACAACAAGCAACGTAATGTTTGATGGATCAAAAAGAAGTTAAATCAATGTAACATGATCAAGTAAATAAGATTTTCTTGTACGTGAATCAAAATTATGCAATTACAGATTGGTGTATAAGAGTATTTACGAAAGCATTACTAAATACATGGGAAAGGAACTAGTTATACTAAAACATTAAACAACTATAGTTCTATTGTTTGAACGCACTTCTAAACCAATGTAATCAAATATGATTATAATTATCATCAGAATATCAACAATGAATCACAAATGGAACATAGTATCATTAGTGTGATTCGAAACCAAAACCGAACATATAACCACACGAATAACTCCTAAAATCAATCCACTCCTACCCGAAACTCATCAGAAGACTCCATAACCATCTTCGAACACTCTTGCCTCAGAAATCCACTAAATCCATCTTAATAACAACTGTTGATCTACAGAAACCATTATTGACCAATAAGACAAGGAAACCAGTTGTAAAGAAACACGAAACCACTCGTATCCACTTAATAAGAATCAATAATCAAATTACAATGGTGGAATGAAAGTAATCACACAAACAACAAGCAACGTAATGTTTGATGGATCAAAAAGAAGTTAAATCAATGTAACATGATCAAGTAAATAAGATTTTCTTGTACGTGAATCAAAATTATGCAATTACAGATTGGTGTATAAGAGTATTTACGAAAGAATTACTAAATACATGGGAAAGGAACTAGTTATACTAAAACATTAAACAACTATAGTTCTATTGTTTGAACGCACTTCTAAACCAATGTAATCAAATATGATTATAATTATCATCAGAATATCAACAATGAATCACAAATGGAACATAGTATCATTAGTGTGATTCGAAACCAAAACCGAACATATAACCACACGAATAACTCCTAAAATCAATCCACTCCTACCCGAAACTCATCAGAAGACTCCATAACCATCTTCGAACACTCTTGCCTCAGAAATCCACTAAATCCATCTTAATAACAACTGTTGATCTACAGAAACCATTATTGACCAATAAGACAAGGAAACCAGTTGTAAAGAAACACGAAACCACTCGTATCCACTTAATAAGAATCAATAATCAAATTACAATGGTGGAATGAAAGTAATCACACAAACAACAAGCAACGTAATGTTTGATGGATCAAAAAGAAGTTAAATCAATGTAACATGATCAAGTAAATAAGATTTTCTTGTACGTGAATCAAAATTATGCAATTACAGATTGGTGTATAAGAGTATTTACGAAAGCATTACTAAATACATGGGAAAGGAACTAGTTATACTAAAACATTAAACAACTATAGTTCTATTGTTTGAACGCACTTCTAAACCAATGTAATCAAATATGATTATAATTATCATCAGAATATCAACAATGAATCACAAATGGAACATAGTATCATTAGTGTGATTCGAAACCAAAACCGAACATATAACCACACGAATAACTCCTAAAATCAATCCACTCCTACCCGAAACTCATCAGAAGACTCCATAACCATCTTCGAACACTCTTGCCTCAGAAATCCACTAAATCCATCTTAATAACAACTGTTGATCTACAGAAACCATTATTGACCAATAAGACAAGGAAACCAGTTGTAAAGAAACACGAAACCACTCGTATCCACTTAATAAGAATCAATAATCAAATTACAATGGTGGAATGAAAGTAATCACACAAACAACAAGCAACGTAATGTTTGATGGATCAAAAAGAAGTTAAATCAATGTAACATGATCAAGTAAATAAGATTTTCTTGTACGTGAATCAAAATTATGCAATTACAGATTGGTGTATAAGAGTATTTACGAAAGAATTACTAAATACATGGGAAAGGAACTAGTTATACTAAAACATTAAACAACTATAGTTCTATTGTTTGAACGCACTTCTAAACCAATGTAATCAAATATGATTATAATTATCATCAGAATATCAACAATGAATCACAAATGGAACATAGTATCATTAGTGTGATTCGAAACCAAAACCGAACATATAACCACACGAATAACTCCTAAAATCAATCCACTCCTACCCGAAACTCATCAGAAGACTCCATAACCATCTTCGAACACTCTTGCCTCAGAAATCCACTAAATCCATCTTAATAACAACTGTTGATCTACAGAAACCATTATTGACCAATAAGACAAGGAAACCAGTTGTAAAGAAACACGAAACCACTCGTATCCACTTAATAAGAATCAATAATCAAATTACAATGGTGGAATGAAAGTAATCACACAAACAACAAGCAACGTAATGTTTGATGGATCAAAAAGAAGTTAAATCAATGTAACATGATCAAGTAAATAAGATTTTCTTGTACGTGAATCAAAATTATGCAATTACAGATTGGTGTATAAGAGTATTTACGAAAGAATTACTAAATACATGGGAAAGAACTAGTTATACTAAAACATTAAACAACTATAGTTCTATTGTTTGAACGCACTTCTAAACCAATGTAATCAAATATGATTATAATTATCATCAGAATATCAACAATGAATCACAAATGGAACATAGTATCATTAGTGTGATTCGAAACCAAAACCGAACATATAACCACACGAATAACTCCTAAAATCAATCCACTCCTACCCGAAACTCATCAGAAGACTCCATAACCATCTTCGAACACTCTTGCCTCAGAAATCCACTAAATCCATCTTAATAACAACTGTTGATCTACAGAAACCATTATTGACCAATAAGACAAGGAAACCAGTTGTAAAGAAACACGAAACCACTCGTATCCACTTAATAAGAATCAATAATCAAATTACAATGGTGGAATGAAAGTAATCACACAAACAACAAGCAACGTAATGTTTGATGGATCAAAAAGAAGTTAAATCAATGTAACATGATCAAGTAAATAAGATTTTCTTGTACGTGAATCAAAATTATGCAATTACAGATTGGTGTATAAGAGTATTTACGAAAGAATTACTAAATACATGGGAAAGGAACTAGTTATACTAAAACATTAAACAACTATAGTTCTATTGTTTGAACGCACTTCTAAACCAATGTAATCAAATATGATTATAATTATCATCAGAATATCAACAATGAATCACAAATGGAACATAGTATCATTAGTGTGATTCGAAACCAAAACCGAACATATAACCACACGAATAACTCCTAAAATCAATCCACTCCTACCCGAAACTCATCAGAAGACTCCATAACCATCTTCGAACACTCTTGCCTCAGAAATCCACTAAATCCATCTTAATAACAACTGTTGATCTACAGAAACCATTATTGACCAATAAGACAAGGAAACCAGTTGTAAAGAAACACGAAACCACTCGTATCCACTTAATAAGAATCAATAATCAAATTACAATGGTGGAATGAAAGTAATCACACAAACAACAAGCAACGTAATGTTTGATGGATCAAAAAGAAGTTAAATCAATGTAACATGATCAAGTAAATAAGATTTTCTTGTACGTGAATCAAAATTATGCAATTACAGATTGGTGTATAAGAGTATTTACGAAAGCATTACTAAATACATGGGAAAGGAACTAGTTATACTAAAACATTAAACAACTATAGTTCTATTGTTTGAACGCACTTCTAAACCAATGTAATCAAATATGATTATAATTATCATCAGAATATCAACAATGAATCACAAATGGAACATAGTATCATTAGTGTGATTCGAAACCAAAACCGAACATATAACCACACGAATAACTCCTAAAATCAATCCACTCCTACCCGAAACTCATCAGAAGACTCCATAACCATCTTCGAACACTCTTGCCTCAGAAATCCACTAAATCCATCTTAATAACAACTGTTGATCTACAGAAACCATTATTGACCAATAAGACAAGGAAACCAGTTGTAAAGAAACACGAAACCACTCGTATCCACTTAATAAGAATCAATAATCAAATTACAATGGTGGAATGAAAGTAATCACACAAACAACAAGCAACGTAATGTTTGATGGATCAAAAAGAAGTTAAATCAATGTAACATGATCAAGTAAATAAGATTTTCTTGTACGTGAATCAAAATTATGCAATTACAGATTGGTGTATAAGAGTATTTACGAAAGAATTACTAAATACATGGGAAAGGAACTAGTTATACTAAAACATTAAACAACTATAGTTCTATTGTTTGAACGCACTTCTAAACCAATGTAATCAAATATGATTATAATTATCATCAGAATATCAACAATGAATCACAAATGGAACATAGTATCATTAGTGTGATTCGAAACCAAAACCGAACATATAACCACACGAATAACTCCTAAAATCAATCCACTCCTACCCGAAACTCATCAGAAGACTCCATAACCATCTTCGAACACTCTTGCCTCAGAAATCCACTAAATCCATCTTAATAACAACTGTTGATCTACAGAAACCATTATTGACCAATAAGACAAGGAAACCAGTTGTAAAGAAACACGAAACCACTCGTATCCACTTAATAAGAATCAATAATCAAATTACAATGGTGGAATGAAAGTAATCACACAAACAACAAGCAACGTAATGTTTGATGGATCAAAAAGAAGTTAAATCAATGTAACATGATCAAGTAAATAAGATTTTCTTGTACGTGAATCAAAATTATGCAATTACAGATTGGTGTATAAGAGTATTTACGAAAGAATTACTAAATACATGGGAAAGGAACTAGTTATACTAAAACATTAAACAACTATAGTTCTATTGTTTGAACGCACTTCTAAACCAATGTAATCAAATATGATTATAATTATCATCAGAATATCAACAATGAATCACAAATGGAACATAGTATCATTAGTGTGATTCGAAACCAAAACCGAACATATAACCACACGAATAACTCCTAAAATCAATCCACTCCTACCCGAAACTCATCAGAAGACTCCATAACCATCTTCGAACACTCTTGCCTCAGAAATCCACTAAATCCATCTTAATAACAACTGTTGATCTACAGAAACCATTATTGACCAATAAGACAAGGAAACCAGTTGTAAAGAAACACGAAACCACTCGTATCCACTTAATAAGAATCAATAATCAAATTACAATGGTGGAATGAAAGTAATCACACAAACAACAAGCAACGTAATGTTTGATGGATCAAAAAGAAGTTAAATCAATGTAACATGATCAAGTAAATAAGATTTTCTTGTACGTGAATCAAAATTATGCAATTACAGATTGGTGTATAAGAGTATTTACGAAAGAATTACTAAATACATGGGAAAGGAACTAGTTATACTAAAACATTAAACAACTATAGTTCTATTGTTTGAACGCACTTCTAAACCAATGTAATCAAATATGATTATAATTATCATCAGAATATCAACAATGAATCACAAATGGAACATAGTATCATTAGTGTGATTCGAAACCAAAACCGAACATATAACCACACGAATAACTCCTAAAATCAATCCACTCCTACCCGAAACTCATCAGAAGACTCCATAACCATCTTCGAACACTCTTGCCTCAGAAATCCACTAAATCCATCTTAATAACAACTGTTGATCTACAGAAACCATTATTGACCAATAAGACAAGGAAACCAGTTGTAAAGAAACACGAAACCACTCGTATCCACTTAATAAGAATCAATAATCAAATTACAATGGTGGAATGAAAGTAATCACACAAACAACAAGCAACGTAATGTTTGATGGATCAAAAAGAAGTTAAATCAATGTAACATGATCAAGTAAATAAGATTTTCTTGTACGTGAATCAAAATTATGCAATTACAGATTGGTGTATAAGAGTATTTACGAAAGAATTACTAAATACATGGGAAAGAACTAGTTATACTAAAACATTAAACAACTATAGTTCTATTGTTTGAACGCACTTCTAAACCAATGTAATCAAATATGATTATAATTATCATCAGAATATCAACAATGAATCACAAATGGAACATAGTATCATTAGTGTGATTCGAAACCAAAACCGAACATATAACCACACGAATAACTCCTAAAATCAATCCACTCCTACCCGAAACTCATCAGAAGACTCCATAACCATCTTCGAACACTCTTGCCTCAGAAATCCACTAAATCCATCTTAATAACAACTGTTGATCTACAGAAACCATTATTGACCAATAAGACAAGGAAACCAGTTGTAAAGAAACACGAAACCACTCGTATCCACTTAATAAGAATCAATAATCAAATTACAATGGTGGAATGAAAGTAATCACACAAACAACAAGCAACGTAATGTTTGATGGATCAAAAAGAAGTTAAATCAATGTAACATGATCAAGTAAATAAGATTTTCTTGTACGTGAATCAAAATTATGCAATTACAGATTGGTGTATAAGAGTATTTACGAAAGAATTACTAAATACATGGGAAAGGAACTAGTTATACTAAAACATTAAACAACTATAGTTCTATTGTTTGAACGCACTTCTAAACCAATGTAATCAAATATGATTATAATTATCATCAGAATATCAACAATGAATCACAAATGGAACATAGTATCATTAGTGTGATTCGAAACCAAAACCGAACATATAACCACACGAATAACTCCTAAAATCAATCCACTCCTACCCGAAACTCATCAGAAGACTCCATAACCATCTTCGAACACTCTTGCCTCAGAAATCCACTAAATCCATCTTAATAACAACTGTTGATCTACAGAAACCATTATTGACCAATAAGACAAGGAAACCAGTTGTAAAGAAACACGAAACCACTCGTATCCACTTAATAAGAATCAATAATCAAATTACAATGGTGGAATGAAAGTAATCACACAAACAACAAGCAACGTAATGTTTGATGGATCAAAAAGAAGTTAAATCAATGTAACATGATCAAGTAAATAAGATTTTCTTGTACGTGAATCAAAATTATGCAATTACAGATTGGTGTATAAGAGTATTTACGAAAGAATTACTAAATACATGGGAAAGAACTAGTTATACTAAAACATTAAACAACTATAGTTCTATTGTTTGAACGCACTTCTAAACCAATGTAATCAAATATGATTATAATTATCATCAGAATATCAACAATGAATCACAAATGGAACATAGTATCATTAGTGTGATTCGAAACCAAAACCGAACATATAACCACACGAATAACTCCTAAAATCAATCCACTCCTACCCGAAACTCATCAGAAGACTCCATAACCATCTTCGAACACTCTTGCCTCAGAAATCCACTAAATCCATCTTAATAACAACTGTTGATCTACAGAAACCATTATTGACCAATAAGACAAGGAAACCAGTTGTAAAGAAACACGAAACCACTCGTATCCACTTAATAAGAATCAATAATCAAATTACAATGGTGGAATGAAAGTAATCACACAAACAACAAGCAACGTAATGTTTGATGGATCAAAAAGAAGTTAAATCAATGTAACATGATCAAGTAAATAAGATTTTCTTGTACGTGAATCAAAATTATGCAATTACAGATTGGTGTATAAGAGTATTTACGAAAGAATTACTAAATACATGGGAAAGGAACTAGTTATACTAAAACATTAAACAACTATAGTTCTATTGTTTGAACGCACTTCTAAACCAATGTAATCAAATATGATTATAATTATCATCAGAATATCAACAATGAATCACAAATGGAACATAGTATCATTAGTGTGATTCGAAACCAAAACCGAACATATAACCACACGAATAACTCCTAAAATCAATCCACTCCTACCCGAAACTCATCAGAAGACTCCATAACCATCTTCGAACACTCTTGCCTCAGAAATCCACTAAATCCATCTTAATAACAACTGTTGATCTACAGAAACCATTATTGACCAATAAGACAAGGAAACCAGTTGTAAAGAAACACGAAACCACTCGTATCCACTTAATAAGAATCAATAATCAAATTACAATGGTGGAATGAAAGTAATCACACAAACAACAAGCAACGTAATGTTTGATGGATCAAAAAGAAGTTAAATCAATGTAACATGATCAAGTAAATAAGATTTTCTTGTACGTGAATCAAAATTATGCAATTACAGATTGGTGTATAAGAGTATTTACGAAAGAATTACTAAATACATGGGAAAGGAACTAGTTATACTAAAACATTAAACAACTATAGTTCTATTGTTTGAACGCACTTCTAAACCAATGTAATCAAATATGATTATAATTATCATCAGAATATCAACAATGAATCACAAATGGAACATAGTATCATTAGTGTGATTCGAAACCAAAACCGAACATATAACCACACGAATAACTCCTAAAATCAATCCACTCCTACCCGAAACTCATCAGAAGACTCCATAACCATCTTCGAACACTCTTGCCTCAGAAATCCACTAAATCCATCTTAATAACAACTGTTGATCTACAGAAACCATTATTGACCAATAAGACAAGGAAACCAGTTGTAAAGAAACACGAAACCACTCGTATCCACTTAATAAGAATCAATAATCAAATTACAATGGTGGAATGAAAGTAATCACACAAACAACAAGCAACGTAATGTTTGATGGATCAAAAAGAAGTTAAATCAATGTAACATGATCAAGTAAATAAGATTTTCTTGTACGTGAATCAAAATTATGCAATTACAGATTGGTGTATAAGAGTATTTACGAAAGAATTACTAAATACATGGGAAAGGAACTAGTTATACTAAAACATTAAACAACTATAGTTCTATTGTTTGAACGCACTTCTAAACCAATGTAATCAAATATGATTATAATTATCATCAGAATATCAACAATGAATCACAAATGGAACATAGTATCATTAGTGTGATTCGAAACCAAAACCGAACATATAACCACACGAATAACTCCTAAAATCAATCCACTCCTACCCGAAACTCATCAGAAGACTCCATAACCATCTTCGAACACTCTTGCCTCAGAAATCCACTAAATCCATCTTAATAACAACTGTTGATCTACAGAAACCATTATTGACCAATAAGACAAGGAAACCAGTTGTAAAGAAACACGAAACCACTCGTATCCACTTAATAAGAATCAATAATCAAATTACAATGGTGGAATGAAAGTAATCACACAAACAACAAGCAACGTAATGTTTGATGGATCAAAAAGAAGTTAAATCAATGTAACATGATCAAGTAAATAAGATTTTCTTGTACGTGAATCAAAATTATGCAATTACAGATTGGTGTATAAGAGTATTTACGAAAGAATTACTAAATACATGGGAAAGAACTAGTTATACTAAAACATTAAACAACTATAGTTCTATTGTTTGAACGCACTTCTAAACCAATGTAATCAAATATGATTATAATTATCATCAGAATATCAACAATGAATCACAAATGGAACATAGTATCATTAGTGTGATTCGAAACCAAAACCGAACATATAACCACACGAATAACTCCTAAAATCAATCCACTCCTACCCGAAACTCATCAGAAGACTCCATAACCATCTTCGAACACTCTTGCCTCAGAAATCCACTAAATCCATCTTAATAACAACTGTTGATCTACAGAAACCATTATTGACCAATAAGACAAGGAAACCAGTTGTAAAGAAACACGAAACCACTCGTATCCACTTAATAAGAATCAATAATCAAATTACAATGGTGGAATGAAAGTAATCACACAAACAACAAGCAACGTAATGTTTGATGGATCAAAAAGAAGTTAAATCAATGTAACATGATCAAGTAAATAAGATTTTCTTGTACGTGAATCAAAATTATGCAATTACAGATTGGTGTATAAGAGTATTTACGAAAGAATTACTAAATACATGGGAAAGGAACTAGTTATACTAAAACATTAAACAACTATAGTTCTATTGTTTGAACGCACTTCTAAACCAATGTAATCAAATATGATTATAATTATCATCAGAATATCAACAATGAATCACAAATGGAACATAGTATCATTAGTGTGATTCGAAACCAAAACCGAACATATAACCACACGAATAACTCCTAAAATCAATCCACTCCTACCCGAAACTCATCAGAAGACTCCATAACCATCTTCGAACACTCTTGCCTCAGAAATCCACTAAATCCATCTTAATAACAACTGTTGATCTACAGAAACCATTATTGACCAATAAGACAAGGAAACCAGTTGTAAAGAAACACGAAACCACTCGTATCCACTTAATAAGAATCAATAATCAAATTACAATGGTGGAATGAAAGTAATCACACAAACAACAAGCAACGTAATGTTTGATGGATCAAAAAGAAGTTAAATCAATGTAACATGATCAAGTAAATAAGATTTTCTTGTACGTGAATCAAAATTATGCAATTACAGATTGGTGTATAAGAGTATTTACGAAAGAATTACTAAATACATGGGAAAGGAACTAGTTATACTAAAACATTAAACAACTATAGTTCTATTGTTTGAACGCACTTCTAAACCAATGTAATCAAATATGATTATAATTATCATCAGAATATCAACAATGAATCACAAATGGAACATAGTATCATTAGTGTGATTCGAAACCAAAACCGAACATATAACCACACGAATAACTCCTAAAATCAATCCACTCCTACCCGAAACTCATCAGAAGACTCCATAACCATCTTCGAACACTCTTGCCTCAGAAATCCACTAAATCCATCTTAATAACAACTGTTGATCTACAGAAACCATTATTGACCAATAAGACAAGGAAACCAGTTGTAAAGAAACACGAAACCACTCGTATCCACTTAATAAGAATCAATAATCAAATTACAATGGTGGAATGAAAGTAATCACACAAACAACAAGCAACGTAATGTTTGATGGATCAAAAAGAAGTTAAATCAATGTAACATGATCAAGTAAATAAGATTTTCTTGTACGTGAATCAAAATTATGCAATTACAGATTGGTGTATAAGAGTATTTACGAAAGAATTACTAAATACATGGGAAAGGAACTAGTTATACTAAAACATTAAACAACTATAGTTCTATTGTTTGAACGCACTTCTAAACCAATGTAATCAAATATGATTATAATTATCATCAGAATATCAACAATGAATCACAAATGGAACATAGTATCATTAGTGTGATTCGAAACCAAAACCGAACATATAACCACACGAATAACTCCTAAAATCAATCCACTCCTACCCGAAACTCATCAGAAGACTCCATAACCATCTTCGAACACTCTTGCCTCAGAAATCCACTAAATCCATCTTAATAACAACTGTTGATCTACAGAAACCATTATTGACCAATAAGACAAGGAAACCAGTTGTAAAGAAACACGAAACCACTCGTATCCACTTAATAAGAATCAATAATCAAATTACAATGGTGGAATGAAAGTAATCACACAAACAACAAGCAACGTAATGTTTGATGGATCAAAAAGAAGTTAAATCAATGTAACATGATCAAGTAAATAAGATTTTCTTGTACGTGAATCAAAATTATGCAATTACAGATTGGTGTATAAGAGTATTTACGAAAGAATTACTAAATACATGGGAAAGGAACTAGTTATACTAAAACATTAAACAACTATAGTTCTATTGTTTGAACGCACTTCTAAACCAATGTAATCAAATATGATTATAATTATCATCAGAATATCAACAATGAATCACAAATGGAACATAGTATCATTAGTGTGATTCGAAACCAAAACCGAACATATAACCACACGAATAACTCCTAAAATCAATCCACTCCTACCCGAAACTCATCAGAAGACTCCATAACCATCTTCGAACACTCTTGCCTCAGAAATCCACTAAATCCATCTTAATAACAACTGTTGATCTACAGAAACCATTATTGACCAATAAGACAAGGAAACCAGTTGTAAAGAAACACGAAACCACTCGTATCCACTTAATAAGAATCAATAATCAAATTACAATGGTGGAATGAAAGTAATCACACAAACAACAAGCAACGTAATGTTTGATGGATCAAAAAGAAGTTAAATCAATGTAACATGATCAAGTAAATAAGATTTTCTTGTACGTGAATCAAAATTATGCAATTACAGATTGGTGTATAAGAGTATTTACGAAAGAATTACTAAATACATGGGAAAGGAACTAGTTATACTAAAACATTAAACAACTATAGTTCTATTGTTTGAACGCACTTCTAAACCAATGTAATCAAATATGATTATAATTATCATCAGAATATCAACAATGAATCACAAATGGAACATAGTATCATTAGTGTGATTCGAAACCAAAACCGAACATATAACCACACGAATAACTCCTAAAATCAATCCACTCCTACCCGAAACTCATCAGAAGACTCCATAACCATCTTCGAACACTCTTGCCTCAGAAATCCACTAAATCCATCTTAATAACAACTGTTGATCTACAGAAACCATTATTGACCAATAAGACAAGGAAACCAGTTGTAAAGAAACACGAAACCACTCGTATCCACTTAATAAGAATCAATAATCAAATTACAATGGTGGAATGAAAGTAATCACACAAACAACAAGCAACGTAATGTTTGATGGATCAAAAAGAAGTTAAATCAATGTAACATGATCAAGTAAATAAGATTTTCTTGTACGTGAATCAAAATTATGCAATTACAGATTGGTGTATAAGAGTATTTACGAAAGAATTACTAAATACATGGGAAAGGAACTAGTTATACTAAAACATTAAACAACTATAGTTCTATTGTTTGAACGCACTTCTAAACCAATGTAATCAAATATGATTATAATTATCATCAGAATATCAACAATGAATCACAAATGGAACATAGTATCATTAGTGTGATTCGAAACCAAAACCGAACATATAACCACACGAATAACTCCTAAAATCAATCCACTCCTACCCGAAACTCATCAGAAGACTCCATAACCATCTTCGAACACTCTTGCCTCAGAAATCCACTAAATCCATCTTAATAACAACTGTTGATCTACAGAAACCATTATTGACCAATAAGACAAGGAAACCAGTTGTAAAGAAACACGAAACCACTCGTATCCACTTAATAAGAATCAATAATCAAATTACAATGGTGGAATGAAAGTAATCACACAAACAACAAGCAACGTAATGTTTGATGGATCAAAAAGAAGTTAAATCAATGTAACATGATCAAGTAAATAAGATTTTCTTGTACGTGAATCAAAATTATGCAATTACAGATTGGTGTATAAGAGTATTTACGAAAGAATTACTAAATACATGGGAAAGAACTAGTTATACTAAAACATTAAACAACTATAGTTCTATTGTTTGAACGCACTTCTAAACCAATGTAATCAAATATGATTATAATTATCATCAGAATATCAACAATGAATCACAAATGGAACATAGTATCATTAGTGTGATTCGAAACCAAAACCGAACATATAACCACACGAATAACTCCTAAAATCAATCCACTCCTACCCGAAACTCATCAGAAGACTCCATAACCATCTTCGAACACTCTTGCCTCAGAAATCCACTAAATCCATCTTAATAACAACTGTTGATCTACAGAAACCATTATTGACCAATAAGACAAGGAAACCAGTTGTAAAGAAACACGAAACCACTCGTATCCACTTAATAAGAATCAATAATCAAATTACAATGGTGGAATGAAAGTAATCACACAAACAACAAGCAACGTAATGTTTGATGGATCAAAAAGAAGTTAAATCAATGTAACATGATCAAGTAAATAAGATTTTCTTGTACGTGAATCAAAATTATGCAATTACAGATTGGTGTATAAGAGTATTTACGAAAGAATTACTAAATACATGGGAAAGGAACTAGTTATACTAAAACATTAAACAACTATAGTTCTATTGTTTGAACGCACTTCTAAACCAATGTAATCAAATATGATTATAATTATCATCAGAATATCAACAATGAATCACAAATGGAACATAGTATCATTAGTGTGATTCGAAACCAAAACCGAACATATAACCACACGAATAACTCCTAAAATCAATCCACTCCTACCCGAAACTCATCAGAAGACTCCATAACCATCTTCGAACACTCTTGCCTCAGAAATCCACTAAATCCATCTTAATAACAACTGTTGATCTACAGAAACCATTATTGACCAATAAGACAAGGAAACCAGTTGTAAAGAAACACGAAACCACTCGTATCCACTTAATAAGAATCAATAATCAAATTACAATGGTGGAATGAAAGTAATCACACAAACAACAAGCAACGTAATGTTTGATGGATCAAAAAGAAGTTAAATCAATGTAACATGATCAAGTAAATAAGATTTTCTTGTACGTGAATCAAAATTATGCAATTACAGATTGGTGTATAAGAGTATTTACGAAAGAATTACTAAATACATGGGAAAGAACTAGTTATACTAAAACATTAAACAACTATAGTTCTATTGTTTGAACGCACTTCTAAACCAATGTAATCAAATATGATTATAATTATCATCAGAATATCAACAATGAATCACAAATGGAACATAGTATCATTAGTGTGATTCGAAACCAAAACCGAACATATAACCACACGAATAACTCCTAAAATCAATCCACTCCTACCCGAAACTCATCAGAAGACTCCATAACCATCTTCGAACACTCTTGCCTCAGAAATCCACTAAATCCATCTTAATAACAACTGTTGATCTACAGAAACCATTATTGACCAATAAGACAAGGAAACCAGTTGTAAAGAAACACGAAACCACTCGTATCCACTTAATAAGAATCAATAATCAAATTACAATGGTGGAATGAAAGTAATCACACAAACAACAAGCAACGTAATGTTTGATGGATCAAAAAGAAGTTAAATCAATGTAACATGATCAAGTAAATAAGATTTTCTTGTACGTGAATCAAAATTATGCAATTACAGATTGGTGTATAAGAGTATTTACGAAAGAATTACTAAATACATGGGAAAGGAACTAGTTATACTAAAACATTAAACAACTATAGTTCTATTGTTTGAACGCACTTCTAAACCAATGTAATCAAATATGATTATAATTATCATCAGAATATCAACAATGAATCACAAATGGAACATAGTATCATTAGTGTGATTCGAAACCAAAACCGAACATATAACCACACGAATAACTCCTAAAATCAATCCACTCCTACCCGAAACTCATCAGAAGACTCCATAACCATCTTCGAACACTCTTGCCTCAGAAATCCACTAAATCCATCTTAATAACAACTGTTGATCTACAGAAACCATTATTGACCAATAAGACAAGGAAACCAGTTGTAAAGAAACACGAAACCACTCGTATCCACTTAATAAGAATCAATAATCAAATTACAATGGTGGAATGAAAGTAATCACACAAACAACAAGCAACGTAATGTTTGATGGATCAAAAAGAAGTTAAATCAATGTAACATGATCAAGTAAATAAGATTTTCTTGTACGTGAATCAAAATTATGCAATTACAGATTGGTGTATAAGAGTATTTACGAAAGAATTACTAAATACATGGGAAAGGAACTAGTTATACTAAAACATTAAACAACTATAGTTCTATTGTTTGAACGCACTTCTAAACCAATGTAATCAAATATGATTATAATTATCATCAGAATATCAACAATGAATCACAAATGGAACATAGTATCATTAGTGTGATTCGAAACCAAAACCGAACATATAACCACACGAATAACTCCTAAAATCAATCCACTCCTACCCGAAACTCATCAGAAGACTCCATAACCATCTTCGAACACTCTTGCCTCAGAAATCCACTAAATCCATCTTAATAACAACTGTTGATCTACAGAAACCATTATTGACCAATAAGACAAGGAAACCAGTTGTAAAGAAACACGAAACCACTCGTATCCACTTAATAAGAATCAATAATCAAATTACAATGGTGGAATGAAAGTAATCACACAAACAACAAGCAACGTAATGTTTGATGGATCAAAAAGAAGTTAAATCAATGTAACATGATCAAGTAAATAAGATTTTCTTGTACGTGAATCAAAATTATGCAATTACAGATTGGTGTATAAGAGTATTTACGAAAGAATTACTAAATACATGGGAAAGGAACTAGTTATACTAAAACATTAAACAACTATAGTTCTATTGTTTGAACGCACTTCTAAACCAATGTAATCAAATATGATTATAATTATCATCAGAATATCAACAATGAATCACAAATGGAACATAGTATCATTAGTGTGATTCGAAACCAAAACCGAACATATAACCACACGAATAACTCCTAAAATCAATCCACTCCTACCCGAAACTCATCAGAAGACTCCATAACCATCTTCGAACACTCTTGCCTCAGAAATCCACTAAATCCATCTTAATAACAACTGTTGATCTACAGAAACCATTATTGACCAATAAGACAAGGAAACCAGTTGTAAAGAAACACGAAACCACTCGTATCCACTTAATAAGAATCAATAATCAAATTACAATGGTGGAATGAAAGTAATCACACAAACAACAAGCAACGTAATGTTTGATGGATCAAAAAGAAGTTAAATCAATGTAACATGATCAAGTAAATAAGATTTTCTTGTACGTGAATCAAAATTATGCAATTACAGATTGGTGTATAAGAGTATTTACGAAAGAATTACTAAATACATGGGAAAGGAACTAGTTATACTAAAACATTAAACAACTATAGTTCTATTGTTTGAACGCACTTCTAAACCAATGTAATCAAATATGATTATAATTATCATCAGAATATCAACAATGAATCACAAATGGAACATAGTATCATTAGTGTGATTCGAAACCAAAACCGAACATATAACCACACGAATAACTCCTAAAATCAATCCACTCCTACCCGAAACTCATCAGAAGACTCCATAACCATCTTCGAACACTCTTGCCTCAGAAATCCACTAAATCCATCTTAATAACAACTGTTGATCTACAGAAACCATTATTGACCAATAAGACAAGGAAACCAGTTGTAAAGAAACACGAAACCACTCGTATCCACTTAATAAGAATCAATAATCAAATTACAATGGTGGAATGAAAGTAATCACACAAACAACAAGCAACGTAATGTTTGATGGATCAAAAAGAAGTTAAATCAATGTAACATGATCAAGTAAATAAGATTTTCTTGTACGTGAATCAAAATTATGCAATTACAGATTGGTGTATAAGAGTATTTACGAAAGAATTACTAAATACATGGGAAAGGAACTAGTTATACTAAAACATTAAACAACTATAGTTCTATTGTTTGAACGCACTTCTAAACCAATGTAATCAAATATGATTATAATTATCATCAGAATATCAACAATGAATCACAAATGGAACATAGTATCATTAGTGTGATTCGAAACCAAAACCGAACATATAACCACACGAATAACTCCTAAAATCAATCCACTCCTACCCGAAACTCATCAGAAGACTCCATAACCATCTTCGAACACTCTTGCCTCAGAAATCCACTAAATCCATCTTAATAACAACTGTTGATCTACAGAAACCATTATTGACCAATAAGACAAGGAAACCAGTTGTAAAGAAACACGAAACCACTCGTATCCACTTAATAAGAATCAATAATCAAATTACAATGGTGGAATGAAAGTAATCACACAAACAACAAGCAACGTAATGTTTGATGGATCAAAAAGAAGTTAAATCAATGTAACATGATCAAGTAAATAAGATTTTCTTGTACGTGAATCAAAATTATGCAATTACAGATTGGTGTATAAGAGTATTTACGAAAGAATTACTAAATACATGGGAAAGGAACTAGTTATACTAAAACATTAAACAACTATAGTTCTATTGTTTGAACGCACTTCTAAACCAATGTAATCAAATATGATTATAATTATCATCAGAATATCAACAATGAATCACAAATGGAACATAGTATCATTAGTGTGATTCGAAACCAAAACCGAACATATAACCACACGAATAACTCCTAAAATCAATCCACTCCTACCCGAAACTCATCAGAAGACTCCATAACCATCTTCGAACACTCTTGCCTCAGAAATCCACTAAATCCATCTTAATAACAACTGTTGATCTACAGAAACCATTATTGACCAATAAGACAAGGAAACCAGTTGTAAAGAAACACGAAACCACTCGTATCCACTTAATAAGAATCAATAATCAAATTACAATGGTGGAATGAAAGTAATCACACAAACAACAAGCAACGTAATGTTTGATGGATCAAAAAGAAGTTAAATCAATGTAACATGATCAAGTAAATAAGATTTTCTTGTACGTGAATCAAAATTATGCAATTACAGATTGGTGTATAAGAGTATTTACGAAAGAATTACTAAATACATGGGAAAGGAACTAGTTATACTAAAACATTAAACAACTATAGTTCTATTGTTTGAACGCACTTCTAAACCAATGTAATCAAATATGATTATAATTATCATCAGAATATCAACAATGAATCACAAATGGAACATAGTATCATTAGTGTGATTCGAAACCAAAACCGAACATATAACCACACGAATAACTCCTAAAATCAATCCACTCCTACCCGAAACTCATCAGAAGACTCCATAACCATCTTCGAACACTCTTGCCTCAGAAATCCACTAAATCCATCTTAATAACAACTGTTGATCTACAGAAACCATTATTGACCAATAAGACAAGGAAACCAGTTGTAAAGAAACACGAAACCACTCGTATCCACTTAATAAGAATCAATAATCAAATTACAATGGTGGAATGAAAGTAATCACACAAACAACAAGCAACGTAATGTTTGATGGATCAAAAAGAAGTTAAATCAATGTAACATGATCAAGTAAATAAGATTTTCTTGTACGTGAATCAAAATTATGCAATTACAGATTGGTGTATAAGAGTATTTACGAAAGAATTACTAAATACATGGGAAAGGAACTAGTTATACTAAAACATTAAACAACTATAGTTCTATTGTTTGAACGCACTTCTAAACCAATGTAATCAAATATGATTATAATTATCATCAGAATATCAACAATGAATCACAAATGGAACATAGTATCATTAGTGTGATTCGAAACCAAAACCGAACATATAACCACACGAATAACTCCTAAAATCAATCCACTCCTACCCGAAACTCATCAGAAGACTCCATAACCATCTTCGAACACTCTTGCCTCAGAAATCCACTAAATCCATCTTAATAACAACTGTTGATCTACAGAAACCATTATTGACCAATAAGACAAGGAAACCAGTTGTAAAGAAACACGAAACCACTCGTATCCACTTAATAAGAATCAATAATCAAATTACAATGGTGGAATGAAAGTAATCACACAAACAACAAGCAACGTAATGTTTGATGGATCAAAAAGAAGTTAAATCAATGTAACATGATCAAGTAAATAAGATTTTCTTGTACGTGAATCAAAATTATGCAATTACAGATTGGTGTATAAGAGTATTTACGAAAGAATTACTAAATACATGGGAAAGGAACTAGTTATACTAAAACATTAAACAACTATAGTTCTATTGTTTGAACGCACTTCTAAACCAATGTAATCAAATATGATTATAATTATCATCAGAATATCAACAATGAATCACAAATGGAACATAGTATCATTAGTGTGATTCGAAACCAAAACCGAACATATAACCACACGAATAACTCCTAAAATCAATCCACTCCTACCCGAAACTCATCAGAAGACTCCATAACCATCTTCGAACACTCTTGCCTCAGAAATCCACTAAATCCATCTTAATAACAACTGTTGATCTACAGAAACCATTATTGACCAATAAGACAAGGAAACCAGTTGTAAAGAAACACGAAACCACTCGTATCCACTTAATAAGAATCAATAATCAAATTACAATGGTGGAATGAAAGTAATCACACAAACAACAAGCAACGTAATGTTTGATGGATCAAAAAGAAGTTAAATCAATGTAACATGATCAAGTAAATAAGATTTTCTTGTACGTGAATCAAAATTATGCAATTACAGATTGGTGTATAAGAGTATTTACGAAAGCATTACTAAATACATGGGAAAGGAACTAGTTATACTAAAACATTAAACAACTATAGTTCTATTGTTTGAACGCACTTCTAAACCAATGTAATCAAATATGATTATAATTATCATCAGAATATCAACAATGAATCACAAATGGAACATAGTATCATTAGTGTGATTCGAAACCAAAACCGAACATATAACCACACGAATAACTCCTAAAATCAATCCACTCCTACCCGAAACTCATCAGAAGACTCCATAACCATCTTCGAACACTCTTGCCTCAGAAATCCACTAAATCCATCTTAATAACAACTGTTGATCTACAGAAACCATTATTGACCAATAAGACAAGGAAACCAGTTGTAAAGAAACACGAAACCACTCGTATCCACTTAATAAGAATCAATAATCAAATTACAATGGTGGAATGAAAGTAATCACACAAACAACAAGCAACGTAATGTTTGATGGATCAAAAAGAAGTTAAATCAATGTAACATGATCAAGTAAATAAGATTTTCTTGTACGTGAATCAAAATTATGCAATTACAGATTGGTGTATAAGAGTATTTACGAAAGAATTACTAAATACATGGGAAAGGAACTAGTTATACTAAAACATTAAACAACTATAGTTCTATTGTTTGAACGCACTTCTAAACCAATGTAATCAAATATGATTATAATTATCATCAGAATATCAACAATGAATCACAAATGGAACATAGTATCATTAGTGTGATTCGAAACCAAAACCGAACATATAACCACACGAATAACTCCTAAAATCAATCCACTCCTACCCGAAACTCATCAGAAGACTCCATAACCATCTTCGAACACTCTTGCCTCAGAAATCCACTAAATCCATCTTAATAACAACTGTTGATCTACAGAAACCATTATTGACCAATAAGACAAGGAAACCAGTTGTAAAGAAACACGAAACCACTCGTATCCACTTAATAAGAATCAATAATCAAATTACAATGGTGGAATGAAAGTAATCACACAAACAACAAGCAACGTAATGTTTGATGGATCAAAAAGAAGTTAAATCAATGTAACATGATCAAGTAAATAAGATTTTCTTGTACGTGAATCAAAATTATGCAATTACAGATTGGTGTATAAGAGTATTTACGAAAGAATTACTAAATACATGGGAAAGGAACTAGTTATACTAAAACATTAAACAACTATAGTTCTATTGTTTGAACGCACTTCTAAACCAATGTAATCAAATATGATTATAATTATCATCAGAATATCAACAATGAATCACAAATGGAACATAGTATCATTAGTGTGATTCGAAACCAAAACCGAACATATAACCACACGAATAACTCCTAAAATCAATCCACTCCTACCCGAAACTCATCAGAAGACTCCATAACCATCTTCGAACACTCTTGCCTCAGAAATCCACTAAATCCATCTTAATAACAACTGTTGATCTACAGAAACCATTATTGACCAATAAGACAAGGAAACCAGTTGTAAAGAAACACGAAACCACTCGTATCCACTTAATAAGAATCAATAATCAAATTACAATGGTGGAATGAAAGTAATCACACAAACAACAAGCAACGTAATGTTTGATGGATCAAAAAGAAGTTAAATCAATGTAACATGATCAAGTAAATAAGATTTTCTTGTACGTGAATCAAAATTATGCAATTACAGATTGGTGTATAAGAGTATTTACGAAAGAATTACTAAATACATGGGAAAGGAACTAGTTATACTAAAACATTAAACAACTATAGTTCTATTGTTTGAACGCACTTCTAAACCAATGTAATCAAATATGATTATAATTATCATCAGAATATCAACAATGAATCACAAATGGAACATAGTATCATTAGTGTGATTCGAAACCAAAACCGAACATATAACCACACGAATAACTCCTAAAATCAATCCACTCCTACCCGAAACTCATCAGAAGACTCCATAACCATCTTCGAACACTCTTGCCTCAGAAATCCACTAAATCCATCTTAATAACAACTGTTGATCTACAGAAACCATTATTGACCAATAAGACAAGGAAACCAGTTGTAAAGAAACACGAAACCACTCGTATCCACTTAATAAGAATCAATAATCAAATTACAATGGTGGAATGAAAGTAATCACACAAACAACAAGAAACGTAATGTTTGATGGATCAAAAAGAAGTTAAATCAATGTAACATGATCAAGTAAATAAGATTTTCTTGTACGTGAATCAAAATTATGCAATTACAGATTGGTGTATAAGAGTATTTACGAAAGAATTACTAAATACATGGGAAAGGAACTAGTTATACTAAAACATTAAACAACTATAGTTCTATTGTTTGAACGCACTTCTAAACCAATGTAATCAAATATGATTATAATTATCATCAGAATATCAACAATGAATCACAAATGGAACATAGTATCATTAGTGTGATTCGAAACCAAAACCGAACATATAACCACACGAATAACTCCTAAAATCAATCCACTCCTACCCGAAACTCATCAGAAGACTCCATAACCATCTTCGAACACTCTTGCCTCAGAAATCCACTAAATCCATCTTAATAACAACTGTTGATCTACAGAAACCATTATTGACCAATAAGACAAGGAAACCAGTTGTAAAGAAACACGAAACCACTCGTATCCACTTAATAAGAATCAATAATCAAATTACAATGGTGGAATGAAAGTAATCACACAAACAACAAGCAACGTAATGTTTGATGGATCAAAAAGAAGTTAAATCAATGTAACATGATCAAGTAAATAAGATTTTCTTGTACGTGAATCAAAATTATGCAATTACAGATTGGTGTATAAGAGTATTTACGAAAGAATTACTAAATACATGGGAAAGGAACTAGTTATACTAAAACATTAAACAACTATAGTTCTATTGTTTGAACGCACTTCTAAACCAATGTAATCAAATATGATTATAATTATCATCAGAATATCAACAATGAATCACAAATGGAACATAGTATCATTAGTGTGATTCGAAACCAAAACCGAACATATAACCACACGAATAACTCCTAAAATCAATCCACTCCTACCCGAAACTCATCAGAAGACTCCATAACCATCTTCGAACACTCTTGCCTCAGAAATCCACTAAATCCATCTTAATAACAACTGTTGATCTACAGAAACCATTATTGACCAATAAGACAAGGAAACCAGTTGTAAAGAAACACGAAACCACTCGTATCCACTTAATAAGAATCAATAATCAAATTACAATGGTGGAATGAAAGTAATCACACAAACAACAAGCAACGTAATGTTTGATGGATCAAAAAGAAGTTAAATCAATGTAACATGATCAAGTAAATAAGATTTTCTTGTACGTGAATCAAAATTATGCAATTACAGATTGGTGTATAAGAGTATTTACGAAAGAATTACTAAATACATGGGAAAGGAACTAGTTATACTAAAACATTAAACAACTATAGTTCTATTGTTTGAACGCACTTCTAAACCAATGTAATCAAATATGATTATAATTATCATCAGAATATCAACAATGAATCACAAATGGAACATAGTATCATTAGTGTGATTCGAAACCAAAACCGAACATATAACCACACGAATAACTCCTAAAATCAATCCACTCCTACCCGAAACTCATCAGAAGACTCCATAACCATCTTCGAACACTCTTGCCTCAGAAATCCACTAAATCCATCTTAATAACAACTGTTGATCTACAGAAACCATTATTGACCAATAAGACAAGGAAACCAGTTGTAAAGAAACACGAAACCACTCGTATCCACTTAATAAGAATCAATAATCAAATTACAATGGTGGAATGAAAGTAATCACACAAACAACAAGCAACGTAATGTTTGATGGATCAAAAAGAAGTTAAATCAATGTAACATGATCAAGTAAATAAGATTTTCTTGTACGTGAATCAAAATTATGCAATTACAGATTGGTGTATAAGAGTATTTACGAAAGAATTACTAAATACATGGGAAAGGAACTAGTTATACTAAAACATTAAACAACTATAGTTCTATTGTTTGAACGCACTTCTAAACCAATGTAATCAAATATGATTATAATTATCATCAGAATATCAACAATGAATCACAAATGGAACATAGTATCATTAGTGTGATTCGAAACCAAAACCGAACATATAACCACACGAATAACTCCTAAAATCAATCCACTCCTACCCGAAACTCATCAGAAGACTCCATAACCATCTTCGAACACTCTTGCCTCAGAAATCCACTAAATCCATCTTAATAACAACTGTTGATCTACAGAAACCATTATTGACCAATAAGACAAGGAAACCAGTTGTAAAGAAACACGAAACCACTCGTATCCACTTAATAAGAATCAATAATCAAATTACAATGGTGGAATGAAAGTAATCTCACAAACAACAAGCAACGTAATGTTTGATGGATCAAAAAGAAGTTAAATCAATGTAACATGATCAAGTAAATAAGATTTTCTTGTACGTGAATCAAAATTATGCAATTACAGATTGGTGTATAAGAGTATTTACGAAAGAATTACTAAATACATGGGAAAGGAACTAGTTATACTAAAACATTAAACAACTATAGTTCTATTGTTTGAACGCACTTCTAAACCAATGTAATCAAATATGATTATAATTATCATCAGAATATCAACAATGAATCACAAATGGAACATAGTATCATTAGTGTGATTCGAAACCAAAACCGAACATATAACCACACGAATAACTCCTAAAATCAATCCACTCCTACCCGAAACTCATCAGAAGACTCCATAACCATCTTCGAACACTCTTGCCTCAGAAATCCACTAAATCCATCTTAATAACAACTGTTGATCTACAGAAACCATTATTGACCAATAAGACAAGGAAACCAGTTGTAAAGAAACACGAAACCACTCGTATCCACTTAATAAGAATCAATAATCAAATTACAATGGTGGAATGAAAGTAATCACACAAACAACAAGCAACGTAATGTTTGATGGATCAAAAAGAAGTTAAATCAATGTAACATGATCAAGTAAATAAGATTTTCTTGTACGTGAATCAAAATTATGCAATTACAGATTGGTGTATAAGAGTATTTACGAAAGAATTACTAAATACATGGGAAAGAAACTAGTTATACTAAAACATTAAACAACTATAGTTCTATTGTTTGAACGCACTTCTAAACCAATGTAATCAAATATGATTATAATTATCATCAGAATATCAACAATGAATCACAAATGGAACATAGTATCATTAGTGTGATTCGAAACCAAAACCGAACATATAACCACACGAATAACTCCTAAAATCAATCCACTCCTACCCGAAACTCATCAGAAGACTCCATAACCATCTTCGAACACTCTTGCCTCAGAAATCCACTAAATCCATCTTAATAACAACTGTTGATCTACAGAAACCATTATTGACCAATAAGACAAGGAAACCAGTTGTAAAGAAACACGAAACCACTCGTATCCACTTAATAAGAATCAATAATCAAATTACAATGGTGGAATGAAAGTAATCACACAAACAACAAGCAACGTAATGTTTGATGGATCAAAAAGAAGTTAAATCAATGTAACATGATCAAGTAAATAAGATTTTCTTGTACGTGAATCAAAATTATGCAATTACAGATTGGTGTATAAGAGTATTTACGAAAGAATTACTAAATACATGGGAAAGGAACTAGTTATACTAAAACATTAAACAACTATAGTTCTATTGTTTGAACGCACTTCTAAACCAATGTAATCAAATATGATTATAATTATCATCAGAATATCAACAATGAATCACAAATGGAACATAGTATCATTAGTGTGATTCGAAACCAAAACCGAACATATAACCACACGAATAACTCCTAAAATCAATCCACTCCTACCCGAAACTCATCAGAAGACTCCATAACCATCTTCGAACACTCTTGCCTCAGAAATCCACTAAATCCATCTTAATAACAACTGTTGATCTACAGAAACCATTATTGACCAATAAGACAAGGAAACCAGTTGTAAAGAAACACGAAACCACTCGTATCCACTTAATAAGAATCAATAATCAAATTACAATGGTGGAATGAAAGTAATCACACAAACAACAAGCAACGTAATGTTTGATGGATCAAAAAGAAGTTAAATCAATGTAACATGATCAAGTAAATAAGATTTTCTTGTACGTGAATCAAAATTATGCAATTACAGATTGGTGTATAAGAGTATTTACGAAAGAATTACTAAATACATGGGAAAGGAACTAGTTATACTAAAACATTAAACAACTATAGTTCTATTGTTTGAACGCACTTCTAAACCAATGTAATCAAATATGATTATAATTATCATCAGAATATCAACAATGAATCACAAATGGAACATAGTATCATTAGTGTGATTCGAAACCAAAACCGAACATATAACCACACGAATAACTCCTAAAATCAATCCACTCCTACCCGAAACTCATCAGAAGACTCCATAACCATCTTCGAACACTCTTGCCTCAGAAATCCACTAAATCCATCTTAATAACAACTGTTGATCTACAGAAACCATTATTGACCAATAAGACAAGGAAACCAGTTGTAAAGAAACACGAAACCACTCGTATCCACTTAATAAGAATCAATAATCAAATTACAATGGTGGAATGAAAGTAATCACACAAACAACAAGCAACGTAATGTTTGATGGATCAAAAAGAAGTTAAATCAATGTAACATGATCAAGTAAATAAGATTTTCTTGTACGTGAATCAAAATTATGCAATTACAGATTGGTGTATAAGAGTATTTACGAAAGAATTACTAAATACATGGGAAAGGAACTAGTTATACTAAAACATTAAACAACTATAGTTCTATTGTTTGAACGCACTTCTAAACCAATGTAATCAAATATGATTATAATTATCATCAGAATATCAACAATGAATCACAAATGGAACATAGTATCATTAGTGTGATTCGAAACCAAAACCGAACATATAACCACACGAATAACTCCTAAAATCAATCCACTCCTACCCGAAACTCATCAGAAGACTCCATAACCATCTTCGAACACTCTTGCCTCAGAAATCCACTAAATCCATCTTAATAACAACTGTTGATCTACAGAAACCATTATTGACCAATAAGACAAGGAAACCAGTTGTAAAGAAACACGAAACCACTCGTATCCACTTAATAAGAATCAATAATCAAATTACAATGGTGGAATGAAAGTAATCACACAAACAACAAGCAACGTAATGTTTGATGGATCAAAAAGAAGTTAAATCAATGTAACATGATCAAGTAAATAAGATTTTCTTGTACGTGAATCAAAATTATGCAATTACAGATTGGTGTATAAGAGTATTTACGAAAGAATTACTAAATACATGGGAAAGGAACTAGTTATACTAAAACATTAAACAACTATAGTTCTATTGTTTGAACGCACTTCTAAACCAATGTAATCAAATATGATTATAATTATCATCAGAATATCAACAATGAATCACAAATGGAACATAGTATCATTAGTGTGATTCGAAACCAAAACCGAACATATAACCACACGAATAACTCCTAAAATCAATCCACTCCTACCCGAAACTCATCAGAAGACTCCATAACCATCTTCGAACACTCTTGCCTCAGAAATCCACTAAATCCATCTTAATAACAACTGTTGATCTACAGAAACCATTATTGACCAATAAGACAAGGAAACCAGTTGTAAAGAAACACGAAACCACTCGTATCCACTTAATAAGAATCAATAATCAAATTACAATGGTGGAATGAAAGTAATCACACAAACAACAAGCAACGTAATGTTTGATGGATCAAAAAGAAGTTAAATCAATGTAACATGATCAAGTAAATAAGATTTTCTTGTACGTGAATCAAAATTATGCAATTACAGATTGGTGTATAAGAGTATTTACGAAAGAATTACTAAATACATGGGAAAGGAACTAGTTATACTAAAACATTAAACAACTATAGTTCTATTGTTTGAACGCACTTCTAAACCAATGTAATCAAATATGATTATAATTATCATCAGAATATCAACAATGAATCACAAATGGAACATAGTATCATTAGTGTGATTCGAAACCAAAACCGAACATATAACCACACGAATAACTCCTAAAATCAATCCACTCCTACCCGAAACTCATCAGAAGACTCCATAACCATCTTCGAACACTCTTGCCTCAGAAATCCACTAAATCCATCTTAATAACAACTGTTGATCTACAAAAACCATTATTGACCAATAAGACAAGGAAACCAGTTGTAAAGAAACACGAAACCACTCGTATCCACTTAATAAGAATCAATAATCAAATTACAATGGTGGAATGAAAGTAATCACACAAACAACAAGCAACGTAATGTTTGATGGATCAAAAAGAAGTTAAATCAATGTAACATGATCAAGTAAATAAGATTTTCTTGTACGTGAATCAAAATTATGCAATTACAGATTGGTGTATAAGAGTATTTACGAAAGAATTACTAAATACATGGGAAAGGAACTAGTTATACTAAACATTAAACAACTATAGTTCTATTGTTTGAACGCACTTCTAAACCATTGTAATCAAATATGATTATAATTATCATCAGAATATCAACAATGAATCACAAATGGAACATAGTATCATTAGTGTGATTCGAAACCAAAACCGAACATATAACCACACGAATAACTCCTAAAATCAATCCACTCCTACCCGAAACTCATCAGAAGACTCCATAACCATCTTCGAACACTCTTGCCTCAGAAATCCACTAAATCCATCTTAATAACAACTGTTGATCTACAGAAACCATTATTGACCAATAAGACAAGGAAACCAGTTGTAAAGAAACACGAAACCACTCGTATCCACTTAATAAGAATCAATAATCAAATTACAATGGTGGAATGAAAGTAATCACACAAACAACAAGCAACGTAATGTTTGATGGATCAAAAAGAAGTTAAATCAATGTAACATGATCAAGTAAATAAGATTTTCTTGTACGTGAATCAAAATTATGCAATTACAGATTGGTGTATAAGAGTATTTACGAAAGAATTACTAAATACATGGGAAAGGAACTAGTTATACTAAAACATTAAACAACTATAGTTCTATTGTTTGAACGCACTTCTAAACCAATGTAATCAAATATGATTATAATTATCATCAGAATATCAACAATGAATCACAAATGGAACATAGTATCATTAGTGTGATTCGAAACCAAAACCGAACATATAACCACACGAATAACTCCTAAAATCAATCCACTCCTACCCGAAACTCATCAGAAGACTCCATAACCATCTTCGAACACTCTTGCCTCAGAAATCCACTAAATCCATCTTAATAACAACTGTTGATCTACAGAAACCATTATTGACCAATAAGACAAGGAAACCAGTTGTAAAGAAACACGAAACCACTCGTATCCACTTAATAAGAATCAATAATCAAATTACAATGGTGGAATGAAAGTAATCACCCAAACAACAAGCAACGTAATGTTTGATGGATCTAAAAGAAGTAAATCAATGTAACATGATCAAGTAAATATGATTTCTTGTACGTGAATCAAAATTATGCAATTACAGATTGGTGAATATGAGTATTTACGAAAGAATTACTAAATACATGGGAAAGGAACTAGTTATACTAAAACATTAAACAACTATAGTTCTATTGTTTGAACGCACTTCTAAACCATTGAAATCAAATATTATTATAATTATCATCAGAATATCAACAATGAATCACAAATGGAACATAGTATCATTAGTGTGATTCGAAACCAAAACCGAACATATAACCACACGAATAACTCCTAAAATCAATCCACTCCTACCCGAAACTCATCAGAAGACTCCATAACCATCTTCGAACACTCTTGCCTCAGAAATCCACTAAATCCATCTTAATAACAACTGTTGATCTACAGAAACCATTATTGACCAATAAGACAAGGAAACCAGTTGTAAAGAAACACGAAACCACTCGTATCCACTTAATAAGAATCAATAATCAAATTACAATGGTGGAATGAAAGTAATCACACAAACAACAAGCAACGTAATGTTTGATGGATCAAAAAGAAGTTAAATCAATGTAACATGATCAAGTAAATAAGATTTTCTTGTACGTGAATCAAAATTATGCAATTACAGATTGGTGTATAAGAGTATTTACGAAAGCATTACTAAATACATGGGAAAGGAACTAGTTATACTAAAACATTAAACAACTATAGTTCTATTGTTTGAACGCACTTCTAAACCAATGTAATCAAATATGATTATAATTATCATCAGAATATCAACAATGAATCACAAATGGAACATAGTATCATTAGTGTGATTCGAAACCAAAACCGAACATATAACCACACGAATAACTCCTAAAATCAATCCACTCCTACCCGAAACTCATCAGAAGACTCCATAACCATCTTCGAACACTCTTGCCTCAGAAATCCACTAAATCCATCTTAATAACAACTGTTGATCTACAGAAACCATTATTGACCAATAAGACAAGGAAACCAGTTGTAAAGAAACACGAAACCACTCGTATCCACTTAATAAGAATCAATAATCAAATTACAATGGTGGAATGAAAGTAATCACACAAACAACAAGCAACGTAATGTTTGATGGATCAAAAAGAAGTTAAATCAATGTAACATGATCAAGTAAATAAGATTTTCTTGTACGTGAATCAAAATTATGCAATTACAGATTGGTGTATAAGAGTATTTACGAAAGAATTACTAAATACATGGGAAAGAACTAGTTATACTAAAACATTAAACAACTATAGTTCTATTGTTTGAACGCACTTCTAAACCAATGTAATCAAATATGATTATAATTATCATCAGAATATCAACAATGAATCACAAATGGAACATAGTATCATTAGTGTGATTCGAAACCAAAACCGAACATATAACCACACGAATAACTCCTAAAATCAATCCACTCCTACCCGAAACTCATCAGAAGACTCCATAACCATCTTCGAACACTCTTGCCTCAGAAATCCACTAAATCCATCTTAATAACAACTGTTGATCTACAGAAACCATTATTGACCAATAAGACAAGGAAACCAGTTGTAAAGAAACACGAAACCACTCGTATCCACTTAATAAGAATCAATAATCAAATTACAATGGTGGAATGAAAGTAATCACACAAACAACAAGAAACGTAATGTTTGATGGATCAAAAAGAAGTTAAATCAATGTAACATGATCAAGTAAATAAGATTTTCTTGTACGTGAATCAAAATTATGCAATTACAGATTGGTGTATAAGAGTATTTACGAAAGAATTACTAAATACATGGGAAAGGAACTAGTTATACTAAAACATTAAACAACTATAGTTCTATTGTTTGAACGCACTTCTAAACCAATGTAATCAAATATGATTATAATTATCATCAGAATATCAACAATGAATCACAAATGGAACATAGTATCATTAGTGTGATTCGAAACCAAAACCGAACATATAACCACACGAATAACTCCTAAAATCAATCCACTCCTACCCGAAACTCATCAGAAGACTCCATAACCATCTTCGAACACTCTTGCCTCAGAAATCCACTAAATCCATCTTAATAACAACTGTTGATCTACAGAAACCATTATTGACCAATAAGACAAGGAAACCAGTTGTAAAGAAACACGAAACCACTCGTATCCACTTAATAAGAATCAATAATCAAATTACAATGGTGGAATGAAAGTAATCACACAAACAACAAGCAACGTAATGTTTGATGGATCAAAAAGAAGTTAAATCAATGTAACATGATCAAGTAAATAAGATTTTCTTGTACGTGAATCAAAATTATGCAATTACAGATTGGTGTATAAGAGTATTTACGAAAGAATTACTAAATACATGGGAAAGAACTAGTTATACTAAAACATTAAACAACTATAGTTCTATTGTTTGAACGCACTTCTAAACCAATGTAATCAAATATGATTATAATTATCATCAGAATATCAACAATGAATCACAAATGGAACATAGTATCATTAGTGTGATTCGAAACCAAAACCGAACATATAACCACACGAATAACTCCTAAAATCAATCCACTCCTACCCGAAACTCATCAGAAGACTCCATAACCATCTTCGAACACTCTTGCCTCAGAAATCCACTAAATCCATCTTAATAACAACTGTTGATCTACAGAAACCATTATTGACCAATAAGACAAGGAAACCAGTTGTAAAGAAACACGAAACCACTCGTATCCACTTAATAAGAATCAATAATCAAATTACAATGGTGGAATGAAAGTAATCACACAAACAACAAGCAACGTAATGTTTGATGGATCAAAAAGAAGTTAAATCAATGTAACATGATCAAGTAAATAAGATTTTCTTGTACGTGAATCAAAATTATGCAATTACGGATTGGTGTAAAAGAGTATTTACGAAAGAATTACTAAATACATGGGAAAGGAACTAGTTATACAAAAACATTAAACAACTATAGTTCTATTGTTTGAACGCACTTCTAAACCAATGTAATCAAATATGCTTATAATTATCATCAGAATATCAACAATGAATCACAAATAGAACATTGTATCATTAGTGTGATTCGAAACCAAAACCGAACATATAACCACATGAACAACTCTTAAAATCTATCCACTCCTACCCGAAACTCATCAGAAGACTCCATAACCATCTTCGAACACTATTGCCTCAGAAATCCACTAAATCCATCTTAATAACAACTGTTGATCTACAGAAACCATTATTGACCAATAAGACAAGGAAACCAGTTGTAAAGAAACACGAAACCACTCGTATCCACTTAATAAGAATCAATAATCAAATTACAATGGTGGAATGAAAGTAATCACACAAACAACAAGCAACGTAATGTTTGATGGATCAAAAAGAAGTTAAATCAATGTAACATGATCAAGTAAATAAGATTTTCTTGTACGTGAATCAAAATTATGCAATTACAGATTGGTGTAAAAGAGTATTTACGAAAGAATTACTAAATACATGGGAAAGAACTAGTTATACAAAAACATTAAACAACTATAGTTCTATTGTTTGAACGCACTTCTAAACCATAGTAATCAAATATGATTATAATTATCATCAGAATATCAACAATGAATCACAAATGGAACATAGTATCATTAGTGTGATTTGAAACCAAAACCGAACATATAACCACACGAATAACTCCTAAAATCAATCCACTCCTACCCAAAAGTCATCAGAAGACTCCATAACCATCTTCGAACACTCTTGCCTCAGAAATCCACTAAGTCCATCTTAATAACAACTGTTGATCTACAGAAACCATTATTGACCAATAAGACAAGGAAACCAGTTGTAAAGAAACACGAAACCACTCGTATCCACTTAATAAGAATCAATAATCAAATTACAATGGTGGAATGAAAGTAATCACACAAACAACAAGCAACGTAATGTTTGATGGATCAAAAAGAAGTTAAATCAATGTAACATGATCAAGTAAATAAGATTTTCTCGTACGTGAATCAAAATTATGCAATTACAGATTGGTGTATAAGAGTATTTACGAAAGCATTACTAAATACATGGGAAAGTAACTAGCTACCTAAAACATTAAACAACTATAGTTCTATTGTTTGAACGCACTTCTAAACCAATGAAATCAAATATGATTATAATTATCATCAGAATATCAACAATAAATCACAAATGGAACATAGTATCATTAGTGTGATTCGAAACCAAAACCGCACATATAACCGCACCAATAACTCCTAAAATCATTCCACTCCTACCCGAAACTCATCAGAAGACTCCATAACCATCTTCGAACACTCTTGCCTCAAAATCCACTAAATCCATCTTCATAACAACTGTTGATCTACAGAAACCATTATTGACCAATAAGACAAGGAAAACAGTTGTAAAGAAACACGAAACCACTCGTATCCACTTAATAAGAATCAATAATCAAATTACAATGGTGGAATGAAAGTAATCACACAAACAACAAGCAACGTAATGTTTGATGGATCAAAAAGAAGTTAAATCAATGTAACATGATCAAGTAAATAAGATTTTCTTGTACGTGAATCAAAATTATGCAATTACAGATTGGTGTATAAGAGTATTTACGAAAGCATTACTAAATACATGGGAAAGTAACTAGTTATACTAAAACATTAAACAACTATAGTTCTATTGTTTGAACGCACTTCTAAACAATGTAATCAAATATGATTATAATTATCATCAGAATATCAACAATGAATCACAAATGGAACATAGTATCATTAGTGTGATTCGAAACAAAAACCGAACATATAACCACACGAATAACTCCTAAAATCAATCCACTCCTACCCGAAACTCATCAGAAGACTCCATAACCATCTTCGAACACTCTTGCCTCAGAAATCCACTAAATCCATCTTAATAACAACTGTTGATCTACAGAAACCATTATTGACCAATAAGACAAGGAAACCAGTTGTAAAGAAACACGAAACCACTCGTATCCACTTAATAAGAATCAATAATCAAATTACAATGGTGGAATGAAAGTAATCACACAAACAACAAGCAACGTAATGTTTGATGGATCAAAAAGAAGTTAAATCAATGTAACATGATCAAGTAAATAAGATTTTCTTGTACGTGAATCAAAATTATGCAATTACAGATTGGTGTATAAGAGTATTTACGAAAGATTTACTAAATACATGGGAAAGGAACTAGTTATACTAAAACATTAAACAACTATAGTTCTATTGTTTGAACGCACTTCTAAACCAATGTAATCAAATATGATTATAATTATCATCAGAATATCAACAATGAATCACAAATGGAACATAGTATCATTAGTGTGATTCGAAACCAAAACCGAACATATAACCACACGAATAACTCTTAAAATCAATCCACTCCTACCCGAAACTCATCAGAAGACTCCATAACCATCTTCGAACACTCTTGTCTCAGAAATCCACTAAAACTGTTGATCTACAGAAACCATTATTGACCGATAAGACACGGAAACCAGTTGTAAAGAAACACGAAACCACTCGTATCCACTTAATAAGAATCAATAATCAAATTACAATGGTGGAATGAAAGTAATCACACAAACAACAAGCAACGTAATGTTTGATGGATCAAAAAGAAGTTAAATCAATGTAACATGATCAAGTAAATAAGATTTTCTTGTACGTGAATCAAAATTATGCAATTACAGATTGGTGTATAAGAGTATTTACGAAAGAATTACTAAATACATGGGAAAGGAACTAGTTATACTAAAACATTAAACAACTATAGTTCTATTGTTTGAACGCACTTCTAAACCAATGTAATCAAATATGATTATAATTATCATCAGAATATCAACAATGAATCACAAATAGAACATAGTATCATTAGTGTGATTCGAAACCAAAACCGAACATATAACCGCACGAATAACTCCTAAAATCATTCCACTCCTACCCGAAACTCATCAGAAGACTCCATAACCATCTTCAAACACTCTTGCCTCAGAAATCCACAAAATCCATCTTACTAACAACTGTTGATCTACAGAAAACATTATTGACCAATAAGACAAGAAAACTAGTTGTAAAGAAACACGAAACCACTCGTATCCAGTTAATAAGAATCAATAATCAAATTACAATGTTGGAATGAAAATAATCACACAAAAAACAAGCAACGTAATGTTTGATGGGTCAAAAAGAAGTTAAATCAATGTAACTTGATCAAGTAAATAAGATTTTCTTGTACGTTAATCAAAATTATGCAATTACAGATTGGTGTATAAGAGTATTTACGAAAGCATTACTAAATACATGGGAAAACAACTAGTTAAACTAAAACATTAAACAACTATAGTTCTATTGTTTGAACGCACTTCTAAACCATTGTAATCAAATATGATTATAATTATCATCAGAATATCAACAATGAATCACAAATGGAACATAGTATCATTAGTGTGATTCGAAACAAAACCGAACATATAACCACACGAATAACTCCTAAAATCAATCCACTCCTACCCGAAACTCATCAGAAGACTCCATAACCATCTTCGAACACTCTTGCCTCAGAAATCCACTAAATCCATCTTAATAACAACTGTTGATCTACAGAAACCATTATTGACCAATAAGACAAGGAAACCAGTTGTAAAGAAACACGAAACCACTCGTATCCACTTAATAAGAATCAATAATCAAATTACAATGGTGGAATGAAAGTAATCACACAAACAACAAGCAACGTAATGTTTGATGGATCAAAAGAAGTTAAATCAATGTAACATGATCAAGTAAATAAGATTTTCTTGTACGTGAATCAAAATTATGCAATTACAGATTGGTGTATAAGAGTATTTACGAAAGAATTACTAAATACATGGAAAGGAACTAGTTATACTAAAACATTAAACAACTATAGTTCTATTGTTTGAACGCACTTCTAAACCAATGTAATCAAATATGATTATAATTATCATCAGAATATCAACAATGAATCACAAATGGAACATAGTATCATTAGTGTGATTCGAAACCAAAACCGAACATATAACCACACGAATAACTCCTAAAATCAATCCACTCCTACCCGAAACTCATCAGAAGACTCCATAACCATCTTCGAACACTCTTGCCTCAGAAATCCACTAAATCCATCTTAATAACAACTGTTGATCTACACAAACCATTATTGACCAATAAGACAAGGAAACCAGTTGTAAAGAAACACGAAACCACTCGTATCCACTTAATAAGAATCAATAATCAAATTACAATGGTGGAATGAAAGTAATCCCACAAACAACAAGCAACGTAATGTTTGATGGATCAAAAAGAAGTTAAATCAATGTAACATGATCAAGTAAATAAGATTTTCTTGTACGTGAATTAAAATTATGCAATTACAGATTGGTGTATAAGAGTATTTACGAAAGAATTACTAAATACATGGGAAAGGAACTAGTTATACTAAAACATTAAACAACTATAGTTCTATTGTTTGAACGCACTTCTAAACCAATGTAATCAAATATGATTATAATTATCATCAGAATATCAACAATGAATCACAAATGGAACATAGTATCATTAGTGTGATTCGAAACCAAAACCGAACATATAACCACACGAATAACTCCTAAAATCAATCCACTCCTACCCGAAACTCATCAGAAGACTCCATAACCATCTTCGAACACTCTTGCCTCAGAAATCCACTAAATCCATCTTAATAACAACTGTTGATCTACAGAAACCATTATTGACCAATAAGACAAGGAAACCAGTTGTAAAGAAACACGAAACCACTCGTATCCACTTAATAAGAATCAATAATCAAATTACAATGGTGGAATGAAAGTAATCACACAAACAACAAGCAACGTAATGTTTGATGGATCAAAAAGAAGTTAAATCAATGTAACATGATCAAGTAAATAAGATTTTCTTGTACGTGAATCAAAATTATGCAATTACAGATTGGTGTATAAGAGTATTTACGAAAGATTACTAAATACATGGGAAAGGAACTAGTTATACTAAAACATTAAACAACTATAGTTCTATTGTTTGAACGCACTTCTAAACCATTGTAATCAAATATGATTATAATTATCATCAGAATATCAACAATGAATCACAAATGGAACATAGTATCATTAGTGTGATTCGAAACCAAAACCGAACATATAACCACACGAATAACTCCTAAAATCAATCCACTCCTACCCGAAACTCATCAGAAGACTCCATAACCATCTTCGAACACTCTTGCCTCAGAAATCCACTAAATCCATCTTAATAACAACTGTTGATCTACACAAACTATTATTATAAGACAAGGAAACCAGTTGTAAAGAAACACGAAACCACTTGTATTCACTTAATAAGAATCAATAATCAAATTACAATGGTGGAATGAAAGTAATCCCACAAACAACAAGCAACGTAATGTTTGATGGATCAAAAAGAAGTTAAATCAATGTAACATGATCAAGTAAATAAGATTTTCTTGTATGTGAATTAAAATTATGCAATTACAGATTGGTGTATAAGAGTATCTATGAAAGAATTACTAAATACATGGGAAAGGAACTAGTTATACTAAAACATTAAACTACTATAGTTCTATTGTTTGAACGCACTTTTAAACCAATGTAATCAAATATGATTATAATTATCATCAGAATATCAACAATGAATCACAAATGGAACATAGTATCATTAGTGTGATTCGAAACCAAAACCGAACATATAACCACACGAATAACTCCTAAAATCAATCCACTCCTACCCGAAACTCATCAGAAGACTCCATAACCATCTTCGAACACTCTTGCCTCAGAAATCCACTAAATCCATCTTAATAACAACTGTTGATCTACAGAAACCATTATGACCAATAAGACAAGGAAACCAGTTGTAAAGAAACACGAAACCACTAGTATCCACTTAATAAGAATCAATAATCAAATTACAATGGTGGAATGAAAGTAATCGCACAAACAACAAGCAACGTAATGTTTGATGGATCAAAAAGAAGTTAAATCAATGTAACATGATCAAGTAAATAAGATTTTCTTGTACGTGAATCAAAATATGCAATTACAGATTGGTGTATAAGAGTATTTACGAAAGAATTACTAAATACATGGGAAAGGAAATAGTTATACTAAAACATTAAACAACTATAGTTCTATTGTTTGAACGCACTTTTAAACCAATGTAATCAAATATGATTATAATTATCATCAGAATATCAACAATGAATCACAAATGGAACATAGTATCATTAGTGTGATTCGAAACCAAAACCGAACATATAACCACACGAATAACTCCTAAAATCAATCCACTCCTACCCGAAACTCATCAGAAGACTCCATAACCATCTTCGAACACTCTTGCCTCAGAAATCCACTAAATCCATCTTAATAACAACTGTTGATCTACAGAAACCATTATTGACCAATAAGACAAGGAAACCAGTTGTAAAGAAACACGAAACCACTCGTATCCACTTAATAAGAATCAATAATCAAATTACAATGGTGGAATGAAAGTAATCACACAAACAACAAGCAACGTAATGTTTGATGGATCAAAAAGAAGTTAAATCAATGTAACATGATCAAGTAAATAAGATTTTCTTGTACGTGAATCAAAATTATGCAATTACAGATTGGTGTATAAGAGTATTTACGAAAGCATTACTAAATACATGGGAAAGGAACTAGTTATACTAAAACATTAAACAACTATAGTTCTATTGTTTGAACGCACTTCTAAACCAATGTAATCAAATATGATTATAATTATCATCAGAATATCAACAATGAATCACAAATGGAACATAGTATCATTAGTGTGATTCGAAACCAAAACCGAACATATAACCACACGAATAACTCCTAAAATCAATCCAATCCTACCCGAAACTCATCAGAAGACTCCATAACCATCTTCGAACACTCTTGCCTCAGAAATCCACTAAATCCATCTTAATAACAACTGTTGATCTACAGAAACCATTATTGACCAATAAGACAAGGAAACCAGTTGTAAAGAAACACGAAACCACTCGTATCCACTTAATAAGAATCAATAATCAAATTACAATGGTGGAATGAAAGTAATCACACAAACAACAAGCAACGTAATGTTTGATGGATCAAAAAGAAGTTAAATCAATGTAACATGATCAAGTAAATAAGATTTTCTTGTACGTTAATCAAAATTATGCAATTACAGATTGGAGTATAAGAGTATTTACGAAAGAATAACTTAATACATGGGAAAAGAACTAGTTATACTAAAACATTAAACAACTATAGTTCTATTGTTTGAACGCACTTCTAAACCATTGTAATCAAATATGATTATAATTATCATCAGAATATCAACAATGAATCACAAATGGAACATAGTATCATTAGTGTGATTCGAAACCAAAACCGAACATATAACCACACGAATAACTCCTAAAATCAATCCACTCCTACCCGAAACTCATCAGAAGACTCCATAACCATCTTCGAACACTCTTGCCTCAGAAATCCACTAAATCCAACTTAATAACAACTGTTGATCTACAGAAACCATAATTAACCTATAAGACAAGGAAACCAGTTGTAAAGAAACACGAAACCACTCGTATCCACTTAATAAGAATCAATAATCAAATTGCAATGGTGGAATGAAATTAATCACACAAACAACAAACAAGGTAATGTTTGATGGATCAAAAAGAAGTTAAATCAATTTAACATGATCAAGTAAATAAGATTTTCTTGTACGTGAATCAAAATTATACAATTACAGATTGGTGTATAAGAGTATTTATGAAAGCATTACTAAATACATGGGAAAGAAACTAGTTATACTAAAACATTAAACAACAATAGTTCTATTGTTTGAATGCACTTCTAAACTAATGTAATCAAATATGATTATAATTATCATCAGAATATCAACAATGAATCACAAATGGAACATAGTATCATTAGTGTGATTCGAAACCAAAACCGAACATATAACCACACGAATAACTCCTAAAATCAGTCCACTCCTACCCGAAACTCATCAGAAGACTCCATAACCATCTTCGAACACTCTTGCCTCAGAAATCCACTAAATCCAACTTAATAACAACTGTTGATCTACAGAAACCATTATTGACCATAAGACAAGGAAGGAAACCAGTTGTAAAGAAACACGAAACCACTCGTATCCATTAATAAGAATCAATAATCAAATTACAATGGTGGAATGAAAGTAATCACACAAACAACAAGCAACGTAATGTTTGATGGATCAAAAAGAAGTTAAATCAATGTAACATGATCAAGTAAATAAGATTTTCTTGTACGTGAATCAAAATTATGCAATTACAGATTGGTGTATAAGAGTATTTACGAAAGCATTACTAAATACATGGGAAAGAACTAGTTATACTAAAACATTAAACAACTATAGTTCTATTGTTTGAACGCACTTCTAAACCAATGTAATCAAATATGATTATAATTATCATCAGAATATCAACAATGAATCACAAATGGAACATAGTATCATTAGTGTGATTCGAAACCAAAACCGAACATATAACCACACGAATAACTCCTAAAATCAATCCACTCCTACCCGAAACTCATCAGAAGACTCCATAACCATCTTCGAACACTCTTGCCTCAGAAATCCACTAAATCCATCTTAATAACAACTGTTGATCTACAAAAACCATTATTGACCAATAAGACAAGGAAACCAGTTGTAAAGAAACACGAAACCACTCGTATCCACTTAATAAGAATCAATAATCAAATTACAATGGTGGAATGAAAGTAATCACACAAACAACAAGCAACGTAATGTTTGATGGATCAAAAAGAAGTTAAATCAATGTAACATGATCAAGTAAATAAGGTTTTTTGTACGTGATTCAAAATTATGCAATTACAGATTGGTGTATAAGAGTATTTACGAAAGATTACTAAATACATGGAAAAGCAACTAGTTATACTAAAACATTAAAAAACTATAGTTCTATTGTTTGAACGCACTTCTAAACCAATGTAATCAAATATGATTATAATTATCATTAGAATATCAACAATGTAACACAAATTGAACATAGTATCATTAGTGTGATTCGAAACCAAAACCAAACATAAAACCACACGAATAACTCCTAAAATCAATCCACTCCTACCCGAAACTCATCAGAAGACTCCATAACCATCTTCGAACACTCTTGCCTCAGAAATCCACTAAATCCATTTATAACAACTGTTGATCTACAGAAACCATTATTGACCAATAAGACAAGGAAACCAGTTGTAAAGAAAACGAAACCACTCGTATCCACTTAATAAGAATCAATAATCAAATTACAATGGTGGAATGAAAGTAATCACACAAACAACAAGCAACGTAATGTTGATGGATCAAAAAGAAGTTAAATCAATGTAACATGATCAAGTAAATAAGATTTTCTTGTACGTGAATCAAAATTATGCAATTACAGATTGGTGTATAAGAGTATTTACGAAAGCATTACTAAATACATGGGAAAGAAAAAACTAGTTATACTAAAACATAAAACAACTATAGTTCTATTGTTGAACGCACTTCTAAACCAATGTAATCAAATATGATTATAATTATCATCAGAATATCAACAATGAATCACAAATGGAACATAGTATCATTAGTGTGATTCGAAACCAAAACCGAACATATAACCACACGAATAACTCCTAAAATCAATCCACTCCTACCCGAAACTCATCAGAAGACTCCATAACCATCTTCGAACACTCTTGCCTCAGAAATCCACTAAATCCATCTTAATAACAACTGTTGATCTACAAAAACCATTATTGACCAATAAGACAAGGAAACCAGTTGTAAAGAAACACGAAACCACTCGTATCCACTTAATAAGAATCAATAATCAAATTACAATGGTGGAATGAAAGTAATCACACAAACAACAAGCAACGTATTGTTTGATGGATCAAAAAGAAGTTAAATCAATGTAACATGATCAAATAAATAAGATTTTCTTGTACGTGAATCAAAATTATGCAATTACAGATTGGTGTATAAGAGTATTTACGAAAGAATTACTAAATACATGGAAAGGAACTAGTTATACTAAAACATTAAACAACTATAGTTCTATTGTTTGAACGCACTTCTAAACCAATGTAATCAAATATGATTATAATTATCATCAGAATATCAACAATGAATCACAAATGGAACATAGTATCATTAGTGTGATTCGAAACCAAAACCGAACATATAACCACACGAATAACTCCTAAAATCAATCCACTCCTACCCGAAACTCATCAGAAGACTCCATAACCATCTTCGAACACTCTTGCCTCAGAAATCCACTAAATCCATCTTAATAACAACTGGTGATCTACACAAACCATTATTGACCAATAAGACAAGGAAACCAGTTGTAAAGAAACAAGAAACCACTCGTATCCACTTAATAAGAATGAATAATCAAATTACAATGGTGGAATGAAAGTAATCCCACAAACAACAAGCAACGTAATGTTTGATGGATCAAAAAGATGTTAAATCAATGTAAAATGGTCAAGTAAATAAGATTTTCTTGTACATGAATTAAAATTATGCAATTACAGTTTGGTGTATAAGAGTATTTACGAAAGAATACTAAATACATGGGAAAGAAATAGTTATACTAAAACATTAAACAACTATAGTTCTATTGTTTGAACGCACTTCTAAACCAATGTAATCAAATATGATTATAATATCATCAGAATATCAACAATGAATCACAAATGGAACATAGTATCATTAGTGTGATTCGAAACCAAAACGAACATATAACCACACGAATAACTCCTAAAATCAATCCACTCCTACCGAAACTCATCAGAAGACTCCATAACCATCTTCGAACACTCTTGCTCAGAAATCCACTAAATCCATCTTAATAACAACTGTTGATCTACAGAAACCATTATTGACCAATAAGACAAGGAAAACCAGTTGTAAAGAAACACGAAACCACTCGTATCACTTAATAAGAATCAATAATCAAATTACAATGATGAAATGAAAGTAATCATACAAACAACAAGCAACGTAATGTTTAATGGATCAAAAAGAAGTTAAATCAATGTAACATGGTCAAGTAAATAAGATTTTCTTGTACATAAATTAAAATTATTCAATTACAGATTGGTGTATAAGAGTATTTACGAAAAAATTACTAAATACATGGGAAAAGGAACTAGTTATACTAAAACATTAAACAACTATAGTTCTATTGTTTGAACGCACTTCTAAACCAATGTAATCAAATATGATAATAATTATCATCAGAATATCAACAATGAATCACAATTTGAACATAGTATCATTAGTGTGATTTGAAACCAAAACCGAACATATAACCACACGAATAACTCCTAAAATCAATCCACTCTTACCCAAAACTCATCAGAAGACTCCATAACCATCTTCGAACACTCTTGCCTCAGAAATCCACTAAATCCATCTTAATAACAACTGTTGATCTACACAAACCATTATTGACCAATAAGACAAGGAAACCAGTTGTAAAGAAACACGAAACCACTCGTATCCACTTAATAAGAATCAATAATCAAATTACAATGGTGGAATGAAAGTAATCACACAAACAACAAGCAACGTAATGTTTGATGGATCAAAAAGAAGTTAAATCAATGTAACATGATCAAGTAAATAAGATTTTCTTGTACGTTAATCAAAATTATGCAATTACAGATTGGTGTATAAGAGTATTTACGAAAGAATTACTTAATACATGGGAAAGAAACTAGTTATACAAAAACATTAAACAACTATAGTTGTATTGTTTGAACGCACTTCTAAACAATATGATTATAATTATCATCAGAATATCAACAATAAATCATAAATGGAACATAGTATCATTAGTGTGATTCGAAACCAAAACCGAACATATAACCACACGAATAACTCCTAAAATCAATTCACTCCTACCCGAAACTCATTAGAAGACTCCATAACCATCTTCGAACACTCTTGCCTCAAAAATCCACTAAATCCATCTTAATAACAACTGTTGATCTACAGAAACCATTATTGACCAATAAGACAAGGAAACTAGTTGTAAAGAAACACGAAACCACTCTTATCCACTTAATAAGAATCAATATTCAAATTACAATGGTGGAATGAAAGTAATCATACAAACAACAAGCAACGTAATGTTTGATGGATCAAAAAGAAGTTAAATCAATGTAACATGATCAAGTAAATAAAATTTTCTTGTACGTGAATCAAAATTATGCAATTACAGATTGGTGTAAAAGAGTATTTACGAAAGAATTACTAAATACATGGGAAAGAAACTAGTTATACTAAAACATTAAACAACTATAGCTCAATTGATTGAACGTACTTCTAAACCACTGTAATCAAAAATGATTATAATTATTATCAGAATATCAACAATGAATCACAAATGGAACATAGTATCATTAGTATGATTTGAAACCAAAACTGAACATATAACCACAACGAATAACTCCTAAAATCAATCCACTCCTACCCGAAACTCATCAGAAGACTCCATAACCATCTTCGAACACTCTTGTCTCAGAAATCCACTAAATCCATCTTAATAACAACTGTTGATTACAGAAACCATTATTGACCAATAAGACAAGGAAACCAGTTGTAAAGAAGAAACAAAACCACTCGTATCCACTTAATAAGAATCAATAATCAAATTACAATGGTGGAATGAAAGTAATCACACAAACAACAAGCACGTAATGTTTGATGGATCAAAAGAAGTTAAATCAATGTAACATGATCAAGTAAATAAGATTTTCTTGTACGTGAATCAAAATTATGCAATTACAGATTGGTGTATAAGAGTATTTATGAAAGCATTACTAAATACATGGGAAAAGAAACTAGTTATACTAAAACATTAAACAACTATAGTTCTATTGTTTGAACGCACTTCTAAACCAATGTAATCAAATATGATTATAATTATCATCAGAATATCAACAATGAATCACAAATGGAACATAGTATCATTAGTGTGATTCGAAACCAAAACCGAACATATAACCACACGAATAACTCCTAAAATCAATCCACCCTACGAAAACTCATCAGAAGACTCCATAACATCTTCGAACACTCTTGCCTCAGAAATCCACTAAATCCATCTTAATAACAACTGTTGATCTACAGAAACCATTATTGACCAATAAGACAAGGAAACCAGTTGTAAAGAAACACGAAACCACTCGTATCCACTTAATAAGAATCAATAATCAAATTACAATGGTGGAATGAAAGTAATCACACAAACAACAAGCAACGTAATTGATGGATCAAAAAGAAGTTAAATCAATGTAACATGATCAAGTAAATAAGATTTTCTTGTACGTGAATCAAAATTATGCAATTACAGATTGGTATAAGAGTATTTACGAAAGAATTACTAAATACATGGGAAAGGAAATAGTTATACTAAAACATTAAACAACTATAGTTCTATTGTTTGAACGCACTTCTAAACCAATGTAATCAAATATGATTATAATTATCATCAGAATATCAACAATGAATCACAAATGGAACATAGTATCATTAGTGTGATTCGAAACAAAAACCGAACATATAACCACACGAATAACTCTAAAATCAATCCACTCCTACCCGAAACTCATCAGAAGACTCCATAACCATCTTCGAACACTCTTGACTCAGAAATCCACTAAATCCATCTTAATAACAACTGTTGATCTACAGAAACCATTATTGACCAATAAGACAAGGAAACCAGTTGTAAAGAAACACGAAACCACTCGTATCCACTTAATAAGAATCAATAATCAAATTACAATGGTGGAATGAAAGTAATCACACAAACAACAAGCAACGTAATGTTTGATGGATCAAAAAGAAGTTAAATCAATGTAACATGATCAAGTAAATAAGATTTTCTTGTACGTGAATCAAAATTATGCAATTACAGATTGGTGTATAAGAGTATTTACGAAAGAATACTAATACATGGGAAAGAAAGAACTAGTTATACTAAAACATTAAACAACTATAGTTCTATTGTTTGAACGCACTTCTAAACCAATGTAATCAAATATGATTATAATTATCATCAGAATATCAACAATGAATCACAATGGAACATAGTATCATTAGTGTGATTCGAAACCAAAACCAAACATATAACCACACGAATAACTCCTAAAATCAATCCACTCCTACCCGAAACTCATCAGAAGACTCCATAACCATCTTCGAACACTCTTGCCTCAGAAATCCACTAAATCCATCTTAATAACAACTGTTGATCTACAGAAACCATTATTGACCAATAAGACAAGGAAACCAGTTGTAAAGAAACACGAAACCACTCGTATCCACTTAATAAGAATCAATAATCAAATTACAATGGTGGAATGAAAGTAATCACACAAACAACAAGCAACGTAATGTTTGATGGATCAAAAAGAAGTTAAATCAATGTAACATGATCAAGTAAATAAGATTTCTTGTACGTGAATCAAAATTATGCAATTACAGATTGGTGTATAAGAGTATTTACGAAAGAATTACTAAATACATGGGAAAGTAACTAGTTATACTAAAACATTAAACAACTAGTTTATATTGAACGCACTTCTAAACCAATGTAATAATATGATTATAATTATCATCAGAATATCAACAATGAATCACAAATGAAAACATAGTATCATTAGTGTGATTCGAAACCAAAACCGAACATATAACCACACGAATAACTCCTAAAATCAATCCACCTACCGAAACTCATCAGAAGACTCCATAACCATCTTCGAACACTCTTGCCTCAGAAATCCACTAAATCCATCTTAATAACAACTGTTGATCTACAGAAACCATTATGACCAATAAGACAAGGAAACCAGTTGTAAAGAAACACGAAACCACTCGTATCCACTTAATAAGAATCAATAATCAAATTACAATGGTGGAATGAAAGTAATCACAAAAACAACAAGCAACGTAATGTTGATGGATCAAAAGAAGTTAAATCAATGTAACATGATCAAGTAAATAAGATTTTCTTGTACGTGAATCAAAATTATGCAATTACAGATTGGTGTATAAGAGTATTTACGAAAGAATACTAAATACATGGGAAAGAACTAGTTATACTAAAAACATTAAACAACTTAGTTCTATTGTTTGAACGCACTTCTAAACCATGTAATCAAATATGATTATAATTATCATCAGAATATCAACAATGAATCACAAATGGAACATAGTATCATTAGTGTGATTCGAAACCAAAACCGAACATATAACCGCACCAATAACTCCTAAAATCATTCCACTCCTACCCGAAACTCATCAAAAGACTCCATAACCATCTTCGAACACTCTTGCCTCAGATTCCACTAAATCCATCTTAATAACAACTGTTGATCTACACAAACCATTATTGACCAATAAGACAAGGAAACCAGTTGTAAAGAAACACGAAACCACTCGTATCCACTTAATAAGAATCAATAATCAAATTACAATGGTGGAATGAAAGTAATCACACAAACAACAAGCAACGTAATGTTTGATGGATCAAAAAGAAGTTAAATCAATGTAACATGATCAAGTAAATAAGATTTTCTTGTACGTGAATCAAAATTATGCAATTACAGATTGGTGTATAAGAGTATTTACGAAAGAATTACTAAATACATGGGAAAGGAACTAGTTATACTAAAACATTAAACAACTATAGTTCTATGTTTGAACGCACTTCTAAACCAATGTAATCAAATTGATTATAATTATCATCAGAATATCAACAATGAATCACAAATGGAACAGTATCATTAGTGTGATTCGAAACCAAAAACGAACATATAACCACACGAATAACTCCTAAAATCAATCCACTCCTACCCGAAACTCATCAGAAGACTCCATAACCATCTTCGAACACTCTTGCCTCAGAAATCCACTAAATCCATCTTAATAACAATGTTGATCTACACAAACCATTATTGACAATAAGACAAGGAAACCAGTTGTAAAGAAACACGAAACCACTCGTATCCACTTAATAAGAATCAATAATCAAATTACAATGGTGGAATGAAAGTAATCACACAAACAACAAGCAACGTAATGTTTGATGGATCAAAAAGAAGTTAAATCAATGTAACATCATCAAGTAAATAAGATTTTTTTGTACGTGAATCAAAATTATGCAATTACAGATTGGTGTATAAGAGTATTTACGAAAGCATTACTAAATACATGGAAAGAAAGAACTAGTTACTAAAACATTAAACAACTATAGTTCTATTGTTTGAATGCACTTCTAAACCAATGTAATCAAATATGATTCTAATTATCATCAGAATATCAATAATAAATCACAAATGGAACATAGTATCATTAGTGTGATTCGAAACAAAAACCGAACATATAACCACCCGAATAACTCCTAAAATCATTCCACTCCTACCCGAAACTCATCAGAAGACTCCATAACCATCTTCGAACACTCTTGCCTTAGAAATCCACTAAATCCATCTTAATAACAACTATTGATCTACAGAAACCATTATTGACCAAAAAGCAAGGAAACCAGTTGTAAAGAAACACGAAACCACTCGTATCCACTTAATAAGAATCAATAATCAAATTACAATGGTGGAATGAAAGTAATCACACAAACAACAAGCAACGTAATGTTCGATGGATCGAAAAGAAGTTAAATCAATGTAACATGATGAAGTAAAATATGTTTTTTTACGTGAATCAAAATTATGCAATTACAGATTGGAGTATAAGAGTATTTACGAAAGAATTACTTAATACATGGGAAAGAAACAAGTTATACTAAAACATTAAACAACTATAGTTCTATTGTTTGAACGCACTTCTAAACCATTGTAATCAAATATGATTATAATTATCATCAGAATATCAACAATGAATCACAAATGGAACATAGTATCATTAGTGTGATTCGAAACTAAAACCGAACATATAACCGCACGAATAACTCCTAAAATCAATCCAATCCTACCCGAAACTCATCAGAAGACTCCATAACCATCTTCGAACACTCTTGCCTCAGAAATCCACTAAATCCATCTTAATAACAACTGTTGATCTACAGAAACCATTATTGACCAATAAGACAAGGAAACGAGTTGTAAAGAAACACGAAACCACTCTTATCCACTTAATAAGAATCAATAATCAATTACAATGGTGGAATGAAAGTAATCACACAAACAACAAGCAACGTAATGTTTGATGGATCAAAAAAAAGTTAAATCAATGTAACATGATCAAGTAAATAAGATTTTCTTGTACGTTAATCAAAATTATGCAATTACAGATTGGAGTATAAGAGTATTTACGAAGATTACTAAATATGGGAAAGGAACTAGTTATACTAAAACATTAAACAACTATAGTTCTATTGTTTGAACGCACTTCTAAACCATTGTAATCAAATATGATTATAATTATCATCAGAATATCAACAATGAATCACAAATGGAACATAGTATCATTAGTGTGATTCGAAACCAAAACCGAACATATAACCACACGAATAACTCCTAAAATCAATCCACTCCTACCCGAAACTCATCAGAAGACTCCATACCATCTTCGAACACTCTGCCTCAGAAATCCACTAAATCCATCTTAATAACAACTGTTGATCTACAGAAACCATTATTGACCAATAAGACAAGGAAACCAGTTGTAAAAAAACACGAAAACCACTCGTATCCACTTAATAAGAATCAATAATCAAATTACAATGGTGGAATGAAAGTAATCCCACAACAACAAGCAACGTAATGTTTGATGGATCAAAAAAGAAGTTAAATCAATGTAACATGATCAAGTAAATAAGATTTCTTGTACGTGAATAAATTATGCAATTACATTTGGTGTATAAGAGTATTTACGAAAGAATTACTAAATACATGGGAAAGTAAATAGTTATACTAAAACATTAAACAACTATAGTTCTATTGTTGAACGCACTTCTAAACCAATGTAATCAAATATATTATAATTATCATAAATAAAACAATGAATCACAATTGGAACATAGTATCATTAGTGTGATTCGAACCAAAACCGAACATATAACCACACGAATAACTCCTAAAATCAATCCAATCCTACCCGAAACTCATCAGAAGACTCCATAACCATCTTCGAACACTCTTGCCTCAAAAATCCACAAAATCCATCTTAATAACAACGGTTGATCTACAGAAACCATTATTGACCAATAAGACAAGGAAACCAGTTGTAAAGAAAACATGAAACCACTCGTATCCACTTAATAAGAAACAATAATCAAATTACAATGGGGGAATGAAAGTAATCCACAAACAACAAGCAAAGTAATGTTTGATGGATCAAAAAGAAGTTAAATCAATGTAACATGATCAAGTAAATAAGATTTTCTTGTACGGAATCAAAATATGCAATACAGATTGGTGTATAAGAGTATTTACGAAACAAACTAAATACATGGGAAAGGAACTAGTTATACTAAAACATTAAACAACTATAGTTCTATTGTTTGAACGCACTTCTAACCAATGTAATCAATATGATTATAATTATCATCAGAATATCAACAATGAATCACAATGGAACATAGTATCATTAGTGTGATTCGAAACCAAAACCGAACATATAACCACACGAATAACTCCTAAAATCAATCCACTCTACCCGAAACTCATCAGAAGACTCCATAACCATTTGAACACTCTTGCCTCAGAAATCCACTAAATCCATCTTAATAACAAGTTGATCTACAGAACCATTATGACCAATAAGACAAGGAAACCAGTTGTAAAGAAACACGAACCATCGTATCCACTTAATAAGAATCAATAATCAAATTACAATGGTGGAAGAAGTAATCAGACAAAACAACAAGAAACGTAATGTTTGAGGATCAAAAGACGAAGTAAATCAATGTAACATGATCAAGTAAATAAGATTTCTGTACATGAATTAAAAAATTATGCAATACAGTTTGGTGTATAAGAGTATTTACGAAAGAATTACTAACTACATGGGAAAGAAACTAGTTATACTAAACATTAAACAACTATAGTT
>CM046469.1:32569008-32633883 GCA_025506415.1 Flaveria robusta | reverse complement strand
ACTCCTACCCGAAACTCATCAAAAGACTCCATAACCATCTTCGAACACTCTTGCCTCAGAAATCCACTAAATCCATCTTAATAACAACTGTTGATCTACAGAAACCATTATTGACCATAAGACAAGAAACCAGTTGTAAGAAACACGAAACCACTCGTATCCACTTAATAAAATCAATATCAAATTACAATGGTGGAATGAAGTAATCACACAAACAACAAGCAAGGTAATTTTGATGGATCAAAAAGAAGTTAAATCAATGTAACATGATCAAGTAATAAGATTTTCTTGTACGTAATCAAAATTATGCAATTACAGATTGGTGTATAGAGTATTTACGAAGCATTACTAAAACATGGGAAAGGACTAGTTATACTAAACATTAAACACAATAGTTCTATTGTTTGAACGCACTTCTAAACCATGTAATCAAATATGATTATAATTATCATCAGAATATCAACAATGAATCACAAATGAACATAGTATCATTAGTGTGATTCGAAACCAAACCAAACATATAACCACACGAATAACTCCTAAAATCAATCCACTCCTACCCGAAACTCATCAGAAGACTCCATAACCATCTTCGAACACTCTTGCCTCAGAAATCCACTAAATCCACTTAATAACAACTGTTGATCTACAGAAACCATTATTGACCAATAAGACAAGGAAACCAGTTGTAAAGAACACGAAACCACTCGTATCCACTTAATAAGAATCAATAATCAAATTACAATGGTGGAATGAAAGTAATCACACAACAACAAGCAACGTAATGTTTGATGGATCAAAAAGAAGTTAAATCAATGTAACATGATCAAGTAAATAATTTCTTGTACGTGAATCAAAATTATGCAATTACAGATTGGTGTATAAGAGTATTTACGAAAGCATTACTAAATACATGGGAAAACAACTAGTTAAACTAAAACATTAAACAACTATAGTTCTATTGTTTAAACGCACTTCTAAACCAATGTAATCAAATATGATTATAATTATCATCAGAATATCAACAATGAATCACAAATAGAACATAGTATCATTAGTGTGATTCGAAACCAAAACCGAATATATAACCGCACGAATAACTCCTAAAATCAATCCACTCCTACCCGAAACTCATCAGAAGACTCCATAACCATATTCGAACACTCTTGCCTCAGAAATCCGCTAAATCCATCTTAATAACAACTGTTGATCTACACAAACCATTATTAACTTATAAGACAAGGAAACCAGTTGTAAAGAAACACGAAACCACTCGTATCCACTTAATAAGAATCAATAATCAAATTACAATGGTGGAATGAAAGTAATCACACAAACAACAAGCAACGTAATGTTTGATGGGTCAAAAAGAAGTTAAATCAATGTAACATGATCAAGTAAATAAGATTTTCTTGTACGTAAATCAAATTATGCAATTACAGATTGGTGTATAAGAGTATTTACGAAAGCTTACTAAACATGGGAAAGGAACTAGTTATACTAAACATTAAACAACATAGTTCTATTGTTTGAACGCACTTCTAAACCAATGTAATCAAATATGATTATATTATCATCAGAATATCACAATGAATCACAAATGGAACATAGTATCATAGTGTGATTCGAAACCAAAACGAACATATAACCACACGAATAACTCCTAAAATCAATCCACTCCTACCCGAAATCTCAGAAGACTCCATAACCATCTTCGAACACTCTGCCTCAGAAATCCACTAAATCCATCTTAATAACAACTGTTGATCTACAGAAACCATTATTGACCATAAGACAGGAAACCAGTGTAAGAACACGAACCACTCGTATCCACTTAATAAGAATCAATAATCAAATTACAATGGTGGAATGAAAGTAATCACACAAACAACAAGCAACGTAATGTTTGATGGATCAAAAAGAAGTTAAATCAATTAATGATCAGTAAATAAGATTTCTTGTACGAATCAAAATTATGCAATTACAGATTGGTGTATAAGAGTATTTACGAAAGCATTACTAAATACATGGAAAGGAACTAGTTTACTAAAACATTAAACACATAGTTCTATTGTTTGAACGCACTTCTAAACGAATGTAATCAAATATGATTATAATTATCATCAGAATATCAACAATGAATCACAATTTGAACATAGTATCATTAGTGTGATTCGAAACCAAAACCGAACATATAACCACACGAATAACTCCTAAAATCAATCCACTCCTACCCGAAACTCATCAGAAGACTCCATAACCATCTTCGAACACTCTTGCCTCAGAAATCCACTAAATCCATCTTAATAACAACTGTTGATCTACAGAAACCATTATTGACCATAAGACAAGAAACCAGTTGTAAAGAAACACGAAACCACTCGTATCCACTTAATAAGAATCAATAATCAATTTACAATGGTGGAATGAAAGTAATCACACGAACAACAAGCAACGTAATGTTTGATGGATCAAAAAGAAGTTAAATCAATGTAACATGATCAAGTAAATAAGATTTTCTTGTACGTAAATCAAAATTATGCAATTACAGATTGGTGTATAAGAGTATTTACGAAAGCATTACTAAATACATGGGAAAGGAACTAGTTATACTAAAACATTAAACAACTATAGTTCTATTGTTTGAACGCACTTCTAAACCATTGTAATCAAATATGATTATAATTATCATCAGAATATCAACAATGAATCACAAATGGAACATAGTATCATTAGTGTGATTCGAAACCAAAACCAAACATATAACCACACGAATAACTCCTAAAATCAATCCACTCCTACCCGAAACTCATCAGAAGACTCCATAACCATCTTCGAACACTCTTGCCTCAGAAATCCACTAAATCCATCTTAATAACAACTGTTGATCTACAGATACCATTATTGATCATTAAGACAAGGAAACCAGTTGTAAAGAAACACGAAACCACTCGTATCCACTTAATAAAATCAATATCAATTACAATGGTGGAATGAAAGTAATCACACAAACAACAAGCAACGTAATGTTTGATGGATCAAAAAAGTTAAATCAATGTAACATGATCAAGTAAATAAGATTTTCTTGTACGTTAATCAAAATAATGCAATTACAGATTGTGTATAAGAGTATTTACGAAAGCATTACTAATACATGGAAAGGAACTAGTTATACAAAAACATTAAACAACTATAGTTCTATTGTTTGAACGCACGTCTAAACCATTGTAATCAAATATGATTATAATTATAATCAGAATATCAACAATGAATCACAAATGACACATAGTATCATTAGTGTGATTGGAAACCAAAACCGAACATATAACCACATGAATAACTTCTAAAATCAATCCACTCCTACCCGAAACTCATAAGAAGACTCCATAACCATCTTCGAACACTATTGCCTCAGAAATCCACTAAATCCATCTTAATAACAACTGTTGATCTACAGAAATCATTATTGACCAATAAGACAAGGAAACCAGTTGTAAAGAAACACGAAACCACTCGTATCCACTTAATAAGAATCAATAATCAAATTAAAATGGTGGAATGAAAGTAATCACACAAACAACAAGAAACGTAATGTTTGATGGATCAAAAAAGTTAAATCAATGTAACATGATCAAGTAAATAGATTTTCTTGTACGTTAATCAAATTATGCAATACAGATTGGTGTATAAGAGTATTTACGAAACTTTACTAAATACATGGAAAGGAACTAGTTATACTAAACATTAAACATAATAGTTCTATTGTTTGAACGCACTTCTAAACCAATGTAATCAATATGATTATAATTATCATCAGAATATCAACAATGAATCACAAATGGAACATAGTATCATTAGTGTGATTCGAAACCAAAACCGAACATATAACCACACGAATAACTCCTAAAATCAATCCACTCCTACCCGAAACTCATCAGAAGACTCCATAACCATCTTCGAACACTCTTGCCTCAGAAATCCACTAAGTCCATCTTAATAACAACTGTTGATCTACAGAAACCATTATTGACCAATAAGACAAGGAAACCAGTTGTAAAGAAACACGAAACCACTCGTATCCACTTAATAAGAATCAATAATCAAATTACAATGGTGGAATGAAAGTAATCACACAAACAACAAGCAACGTAATGTTTGATGGATCAAAAAGAAGTTAAATCAATGTAACATGATCAAGTAAATAAGATTTTCTTGTACGTGAATCAAAATTATGCAATTACAGATTGGTGTAAAAGAGTATTTACGAAAGATTAACTAAATACATGGGAAAGGAACTAGTTATACAAAAACATTAAACAACTATAGTTCTATTGTTTGAACGCACTTCTAAACCATTGTAATCAAATATGATTATAATTATCATCAGAATATCAACAATGAATCACAAATGGAACATAGTATCATTAGTGTGATTCGAAACCAAAACCGAACATATAACCACACGAATAACTCCTAAAATCAATCCACTCCTACCCGAAACTCATCAGAAGACTCCATAACCATCTTTAAACACTCTTGCCTCAGAAATCCACTAAATCCATCTTAATAACAACTGTTGATCTACAGAAACCATTATTGACCATTAAGACAAGGAAACCAGTTGTAAAGAAACACGAAACTACTCGTATCCACTTAATAATAATCAATAATCAAATTACAGTGGTGGAATGAAAGTAATCAGACGAACAACAAGAAACGTAATGTTTGATGGATCAAAGAAGTTAATCAATGTAACATGATCAATAAAGAATTTTTTTTCTTGTACGTGAATCAAAATTATGCAATTACAGATTGGTGTATAAGAGTATTTACGAAATCATTACTAAATACATGGGAAAGGAACTAGTTATACTAAAACATTAAACAACTATAGTTCTATTGTTTGAACGCACTTCTAAACCATTGTATCAAATATGATTATAATTATCATCAAATATCAACAATGAATCACAATGGAACATAGTATCATTAGTGTGATTCGAAACCAACCGAACATATAACCACACGAATAACCCCTAAAATCAATCCACTCCTACCCGAAACTCATCAGAAGACTCCATAACCATCTTCGAACACTCTTGCCTCAAAATCCACTAATCCATCTTAAACAACATTTGATCTACAGAAACCATTATTGACCAATAAGACAAGAAAACAGTTGTAAAGAAACACGAAACCACTCGTATCCACTTAATAAGAATCAATAATCAATTACAATGGTGGAATGAAAGTAATCACACACAACAAGAAACGTAATGTTTGATGGATCAAAAGAAGTTAAATCAATGTAACATGATCAAGTAAATAAGATTTTCTTGTATGTTAATCAAAATTATGCAATTACAGATTGGTGTATAAGAGTATTTACGAAAACTTTACTAAATACATGGGAAAGGAACTAGTTATACTAAAACATTAAACAATAATAGTTCTATTGTTTGAACGCACTTCTAAACCATGTAATCAAATATGATTATAATTATCATCAGAATATCAACAATGAATCACAAATGGAACAGTATCATTAGTGTGATTCGAAACCAAAACCGAACATATAACCACACGAATAACTCCTAAAATCAATCCACTCCTACCCGAACTCATCAGAAGACTCCATAACCATCTTCGAACACTCTTGCCTCAGAAATCCACTAAATCCATCTTAATAACAACTGTTGATCTACAGAACCATTATTGACCATTAAGACAAGGAAACCAGTTGTAAAGAAACACGAAACTACTCGTATCCACTTAATAAGAATCAATAATCAAATTACATGGTGGAATGAAAGTATCATCACGAACAACAAGAACGTAATGTTTGATGGATCAAAAGAAGTTAATCAATGTAACATGATCAAGTAAATAAGATTTTCTTGTACGTGAATCAAAATTATGCATTACAGATTGGTGTATAAGAGTATTTACGAAAGAATTACTAATACATGGGAAAGAACTAGTTATACTAAAACATTAAACAACTATAGTTCTATTGTTTGAACGCACTTCTAAACCATTGTAATCAAATATGATTATAATTATCATCAGAATATCAACAATGAATCACAAATGGAACATAGTATCATCGTAGTGTGATTCGAAACCAAAACCGAACATATAACCACACGAATAACTCCTAAAATCAATCACTCCTACCCGAAACTATCAGAAGACTCCATAACCATCTTCGAACACTCTTGCCTCAGAATCCACTAAATCCATCTTAATAACAACTGTTGATCTACAGAAACCATTATTGACCATTAAGACAAGGAAACCAGTTGTAAAGAAACACGAAACTACTCGTATCCACTTAATAAGATCAATAATCAAATTACATGGTGGAATGAAAGTAATCAGACAACAACAAGAACGTAATGTTTGATGGATCAAAAAAAGTTAAATCAATGTAACATGATCAAGTAAATAAGATTTTCTTGTACGTGAATCAAATTATGCAATTACAGATTGGTGTATAAGAGTATTTACGAAAGCATTACTAAATACATGGAAAGTAACTAGTTATACTAAACATTAAACAACTATAGTTCTATTGTTTGAACGCACTTCTAAACCAATGTAATCAATATGATTATAATTATCATCAGAATATCAACAATGAATCACAATAGAACATAGTATCATTAGTGTGATTCGAAACCAAACCGAACATATAACCACACGAATAACCCTAAAATCAATAACTCCTCAGAAACAGACTCCATAACCATCTTCGAACACTCTTGCCTCAGAAATCCACTAAATCCATCTTAATAACAACTGTTGATCTACAGAAACCATTATTGACCATAAGACAGGAAACCAGTTGTAAAGAAACACGAACCACTCGTATCCACTTAATAAGAATCAATAATCAAATTACAATGGTGGAATGAAAGTAATCACACAAACAACAAGCAACGTAATGTTTGATGGATCAAAAGAAGTTAAATCAATGTAACATGATCAAGTAATAAGATTTTCTTACTTGAATCAAATTATGCAATTACAGATTGGTGTAAGAGTATTTACGAAAGAATTACTTAATACATGGGAAAAGAACTAGTTATACTAAAACATTAAACAACTATAGTTCTATTGTTTGAACGCACTTCTAAACCATTGTAATCAAATATGATTATAATTATCATCAGAATATCAACAATGAATCACAAATGGAACATAGTATCATTAGTGTGATTCGAAACCAAAACCGAACATATAACCACACGAATAACTCCTAAAATCAATCACTCCTACCCGAAACTCATCAGAAGACTCCATAACCATCTTCGAACACTCTTGCCTTAGAAATCCACTAAATCCATCTTAATAACAACTGTTGATCTACAGATACCATTATTGATCATTAAGACAAGGAAACCAGTTGTAAAGAAACACGAAACTACTCGTATCCACTTAATAAGAATCAATAATCAAATTACAGTGGTGGAATGAAAGTAATCAGACGAACAACAAGAAACGTAATGTTTGATGGATCAAAAAAAAGTTAAATCAATGTAACATGATCAAGTAAATAAGATTTTCTTGTTCGTAAATCAAAATTATGCAATTACAGATTGGTGTATAAGAGTATTTACGAAAGCATTACTAAATACATGGGAAAGGAACTAGTTAAACTAAAACATTAAACAACTATAGTTCTATTGTTTGAACGCACTTCTAAACCAATGTAATCAAATATGATTATAATTATCATCAGAATATCAACAATGAATCACAAATGAAATAGTATCATTAGTGTGATTCGAAACCAAACCGAACATATAACCACACGAATAACTCCTAAAATCAATCCACTCCTACCCAAACTCATCAGAAGACTCCATAACCATCTTCGAACACTCTTGCCTAGAAATCCACTAAATCCATCTTAATAACAACTGTATCTACAGAAACCATTATTGACCATAAGACAAGGAAACAGTTGTAAAGAAACACGAAACCCGGTATCCACTTAATAAGAATCAATAATCAATTACAATGGTGGAATGAAAGTAATCACTAAACAACAAGCAACGTAATGTTTGATGGATCAAAAGAAGTTAAATCAATGTAACATGATCAAGTAAATAAGATTTTCTTGTACGTGAATCAAAATTATGCAATTACAGATTGGTGTATAAGAGTATTTACGAAAGCATTACTAATACATGGGAAAGTAACTAGTTATACAAAACATTAAACAACTATATTCTATTGTTTGAACGCACTTCTAAACCAATGTAATCAAATATGATTATAATTATCATCAGAATATCAACAATGAATCACAAATGGAACATAGTATCATTAGTGTGATTCGAAACCAAAACGGAACATATAACCACACGAATAACTCCTAAATCAATCCACTCCTACCGAAACTCATCAGAAGACTCCATAACCATCTTCGAACACTCTTGCCTCAGAATCCACTAAATCCATCTTAATAACAACTGTTGATCTACAGAACCATTATTGACCAATAAGACAAGGAAACCAGTTGTAAAGAAACACGAAACCACTCGTATCCACTTAATAAGAATCAATAATCAAATTACAGTGGTGGAATGAAAGTAATCAGACGAACAACAAGAAACGTAATGTTTGATGGATCAAAAGAAGTTAAATCAATGTAACATGATCAAGTAAATAAGATTTTCTTGTACGTGAATCAAAATTATGCAATTACAGATTGGTGTATAAGAGTATTTACGAAAGAATTACTAAATACGGGAAGGAACTAGTTATACTAAAACATTAAAACAACTATAGTTCTATTGTTTGAACGCACTTCTAAACCATTGTAATCAAATTGATTATAATTATCATCAGAATATCAACAATGAATCACAAATGGAACATAGTATCATTAGTGTGATTCGAAACCAAACCGAACATATAACCACACGAATACCCTAAAATCAATCCACTCCTACCCGAAACTCATCAGAAGACTCCATAACCATCTTCGAACACTCTTGCCTCAGAAATCCACTAAATCCATCTTAATAACAACTGTTGATCTACAGAAACCATTATTGACCAATAAGACAAGGAAACCAGTTGTAAAGAAACACGAAACCACTCGTATCCACTTAATAAGAATCAATAATCAAATTACAATGGTGGAATGAAAGTAATCACACAAACAACAAGCAACGTAATGTTTGATGGATCAAAAAAAAGTTAAATCAATGTAACATGATCAAGTAAATAAGATTTTCTTGTACGTGAATCAAAATTATGCAATTACAGATTGGTGTATAAGAGTATTTACGAAAGCATTACTAAATACATGGGAAAGTAACTAGTTATACTAAAACATTAAACAACTATAGTTCTATTGTTTGAACGCACTTCTAAACCAATGTAATCAAATATGATTATAATTATCATCAGAATATCAACAATGAATCACAAATGAACATAGTATCATTAGTGTGATTCGAAACCAAAACCGAACATATAACCACACGAATAACTCCTAAAATCAATCCACTCCTACCCGAAACTCATCAGAAGACTCCATAACCATCTTCGAACACTATTGCCTCAGAAATCCACTAAATCCATCTTAATAACAACTGTTGATCTACAGAACCATTATTGACCATAAGACAAGAAACCAGTTGTAAAGAAACACGAAACCACTCGTATCCACTTAATAAGAATCAATAATCAAATTACAATGGTGGAATGAAAGTAATCACACAAACAACAAGCAACGTAATGTTTGATGGATCAAAAAGAAGTTAAATCAATGTAACATGATCAAGTAAATAAGATTCTTGTACGTGAATCAAATTATGCAATTACAGATTGGTGTATAAGAGTATTTACGAAAGCACTAAATACATGGGAAAGGAACTAGTTATACTAAAACATTAAACAACTATAGTTCTATTTTTTGAACGCACTTCTAAACCAATGTAATCAAATATGATTATAATTGTCATCAAATATCAACAATGAATCACAAATGGAACATAGTATTATTAGTGTGATTCGAAACCAAAACCGAACATATAACCACACGAATAACTCCTAAAATCAATCCACTCCTACCCGAAACTCATCAGAAGACTCCATAACCATCTTCGAACACTCTTGCCTCAGAATCCACTAAATCAATCTTAATAACAACTGTTGATCTACAGAAACCATTATTGATCAATAAGACAAGGAAACCAGTTCTAAAGAAACACGAAAACACTCGTATCCACTTAATAAGAATCAATAATCAAATTACAATGGTGGAATGAAAGTAATCACACAAACAACAAGCAACGTAATGTTTGATGGATCGAAAAGAAGTAAATCAATGTAACATGATCAAGTAAATAAGATTTTCTTGTACGTGAATCAAAATTATGCAATTACAGATTGGTGTATAAGAGTATTTACGAAAGTATTACTAAATACATGGGAAAGGAACTAGTTATACTAAAACATTAAACAACTATAGTTCTATTGTTTGAACGCACTTCTAAACCATTGTAATCAAATATGATTATAATTATCATCAGAATATCAACAATGAATCACAAATGGAACATAGTATCATTAGTGTGATTCGAAACCAAAACCGAACATATAACCACACGAATAACTCCTAAAATCAATCCACTCCTACCCGAAACTCATCAGAAGACTCCATAACCATCTTCGAACACTCTTGCCTCAGAAATCCACTAAATCCATCTTAATAACAACTGTTGATCTACAGAAACCATTATTGACCATTAAGACAAGGAAACCAGTTGTAAAGAAACACGAAACTACTCGTATCCACTTAATAAGAATCAATAATCAAATTACAGTGGTGGAATGAAAGTAATCAGACGAACAACAAGAAACGTAATGTTTGATGGATCAAAAAAAGTTAAATCAATGTAACATGATCAAGTAAATAAGATTTTCTTGTACGTGAATCAAAATTATGCAATTACAGATTGGTGTATAAGAGTATTTACGAAAGCATTACTAAATACATGGAAAGTAACTAGTTATACTAAAACATTAAACAACTATAGTTCTATTGTTTGAACGCACTTCTAAACCAATGTAATCAAATATGATTATAATTATCATCAGAATATCAACAATGAATCACAAATGGAACATAGTATCATTAGTGTGATTCGAAACCAAAACCGAACATATAACCACACGAATAACTCCTAAAATCAATCCAATCCTACCCGAAACTCATCAGAAGACTCCCTAACCATCTTCGAACACTCTTCCCGCAGAAATCCACTAAATCCATCTTAATAACAACTGTTGATCTACAGAAACCATTATTGACCAATAAGACAAGGAAACGAGTTGTAAAGAAACACGAAACCACTCGTATCCACTTAATAAGAATCAATAATCAAATTACAATGATGGAATGAAAGTAATCACACAAACAACAAGAAACGTAATGTTTGATGGATCATAAAGAAGTTAAATCAATGTAACATGATCAAGTAAATAAGATTTTCTTGTACGTTAATCAAAATTATGCAATTACAGATTGGTGTATAAGAGTATTTACGAAAGAATTACTTAATACATGGGAAAGAAACTAGTTATACAAAAACATTAAACAACTATAGTTCTATTGTTTGAACGCACTTCTAAACAAATGTAATCAAATATGATTATAATTATCATCAGAATATCAACAATAAATCATAAATGGAACATAGTATCATTAGTGTGATTCGAAACCAAAACCGAACATATAACCACACGAATAACTCCTAAAATCAATCCACTCCTACCCGAAACTCATCAGAAGACTCCATAACAATCTTCGAACACTCTTGCCTCAGAAATCCACTAAATCCATCTTAATAACAACTGTTGATCTACAAAAACCATTATTGACCAATAAGACAGGAAACCAGTTGTAAAGAAACACGAAACACTCGTATCCACTTAATAAGAATCAATAATCAAATTACAATGGTGGAATGAAAGTAATCACACAACAAGCAACGTAATGTTTGATGGATCAAAAAGAAGTTAAATCAATGTAACATGATCAAGTAAATAAGATTTTCTTGTACGTGAATCAAAATTATGCAATTACAGATTGGTGTATAAGAGTATTTACGAAAGATTACTTAATACATGGGAAAAACTAGTTATACTAAAACATTAGACAACTATAGTTCTATTGTTTGAACGCACTTCTAAACCATTGTAATCAAATATGATTATAATTATCATCAGAAACAACAATGAATCACAAATGGAACATAGTATCATTAGTGTGATTCGAAACCAAAACCGAACATATAACCACACGAATAACTCCTAAAATCAATCCACTCCTACCCGAAACTCATCAGAAGACTCCATATCCATCTTCGAACACTCTTGCCTCAGAAATCCACTAAATCCATCTTAATAACAACTGTTGATCTACAGAAACCATTATTGACCATTAAGACAAGGAAACCAGTTGTAAAGAACACGAAACCACTCGTATCCACTTAATAAGAATCAATAATCAAATTACAGTGGTGGAATGAAAGTAATCAGACGAACAACAAGAAACGTAATGTTTGATGGATCAAAAAAAAGTTAAATCAATGTAACATGATCAAGTAAATAAGATTTTCTTGTACGTGAATCAAAATTATGCAATTACAGATTGGTGTATAAGAGTTTTAGAAAGCATTACTAAATACATGGGAAAGTAACTAGTTAACTAAACATTAAACACTATAGTTCAAGTTTGAACGCACTTCTAAACCAATGTAATCAAATATGATTATAATTATCATCAGAATTTCAACAATGAATCACAAATAGAACATAGTATCATTAGTGTGATTCAAAACCAAAACCGAACATATAACCACACGAACAACCCCTAAAATCAATCCAATCCTACCCGAAACTCATCAGAAGGCTCCATAATCATCTTCGAACACTCTCGCCATAGAAATTCACTAAATCCATCTTAATAACAACTGTTGATCTAGAGAAACCATTATTGACCAATAAGACAAGGAAACCAGTTGTAAAGAAACACGAAACCACTCGTATCCACTTAATAAGAATCAATAATCAAATTACAATGGTGGAATGAAAGTAATCACACAAGCAACAAGAAACGTAATGTTTGATGGATCACAAAGAAGTTAAATCAATGTAACATGATCAAGTAAATAAGATTTTCTTGTATGTTAATCAAAATTATGCAATTACAGATTGGAGTATAAGAGTATTTACGAAAGAATTACTTAATACATGGGAAGGAACTAGTTATACTAAAACATTAAACAACTATAGTTCTATTGTTTGAACGCACTTCTAAACCATTGTAATCAAATATGATTATAATTATCATCAGAATATCAACAATGAATCACAAATGGAACATAGTATCATTAGTGTGATTTGAAACCAAAACCGAACATATAACCACACGAATAACCCCTAAAATCAATCCAATCCTACCCGAAACTAATCAGAAGACTCCATAACCATCTTCAAACACTCTTGCCACAGAAATCCACTAAATCCATCTTAATAACAACTGTTGATCTAGAGAAACCATTATTGCGCAATAAGACAAGGAAACGAGTTGTAAAGAAACACGAAACCACTCGTATCCACTTAATAAGAATCAATAATCCAATTACAATGGTGGAAGGAAAGTAATCATATAAACAACAAGCAACATAATGTTTGATGGATCAAAAAGAAGTTAAATCAATGTAAAATGATCAAGTAAATAAGATTTTCTTGTACATGAATCAAAATTATGCAATTACAGATTGGTGTATACGAGTATTTACGAAAGCATTACTAAATACATGGGAAAGTAACTAGTTAAACTAAAACATTAAATAACTATAGTTCTATTGTTTGAACGCACTTGTAAACCAATGTAATCAAATATGATTATAATTATCATCAGAATATCAACAATGAATCACAAATGGAACATAGTATCATTAGTGTGATTCAAAACCAAAACCGAACATATAACCACTCGAATAACTCCTAAAATCAATCCATTCGTACCCGAAACTCATCAGAAGTCTCCATAACAATCTTCGAACACTCTTGCCTCAGAAATCCACTAAATCCATCTTAATAACAACTGTTGATCTACAAAAACCATTATTGACTAATAAGACAAGGAAACCAGTTGTAAAGAAACACGAAAACACTCGTATCCACTTAATAAGAATCAATAATCAAATTACAATGGTGGAATGAAAGTAATCACATAAACAACAAGCAACATAATGTTTGATGGATCAAAAAGAAGTTTAATCAATGTAACATGATCAAGTAAATAAGATTTTCTTGTACGTGAATCAAAATTATGCAATTACAGATTGGAGTATAAGAGTATTTACGAAAGAATTACTTAATACATGGAAAAGAACTAGTTATACTAAAACATTAAACAACTATAGTTCTATTGTTTGAACGTACTTCTAAACCATTGTAATCAAATATGATTATAATTATCATCAGAATATCAACAATGAATCACAAATGGAACATAGTATCATTAGTGTGATTCGAAACCAAAACCGAACATATAACCACGCGAACAACTCCTAAAAACAATCCACTCCTACCCGAAACTCATCAGAAGACTCCATAACCATCTTCGAACACTCTTGCCTTAGAAATCCACTAAATCCATCTTAATAACAACTGTTGATCTACAGATACAATTATTGATCATTAAGACAAGAAAACCAGTTGTAAAGAAACACGAAACTACTCGTATCCACTTAATAAGAATCAATAATCAAATTACAGTGGTGGAATGAAAGTAATCAGACGAACAACAAGAAACGTAATGTTTGATGGATCAAAAAAAAGTTAAATCAATGTAACATGATCAAGTAAATAAGATTTTCTTGTTCGTAAATCAAAATTATGCAATTACAGATTGGTGTATAAGAGTATTTACGAAAGCATTACTAAATACATGGGAAAGTAACTAGTTAAACTAAAACATTAAACAACTATAATTCTATTGTTTGAACGCACTTCTAAACCAATGTAATCAAATATGATTATAATTATCATCAGAATATCAACAATGAATCACAAATAGAACATAGTATCATTAGTGTGATTCGAAACCAAAACCGAACATATAACCACACGAATAACTCCTAAAATCAATCCAATCCTACCCGAAACTCATCAGAAGACTCCATAACCATCTTCGAACACTCTTGCTACAGAAATCTACTAAATCCATCTTAATAACAATTGATGATCTAGAGAAACCATTATTGACCAATATGTCACACCCTGGGCCAAGTAGGGTGGGACGTCACAGACTGGCAACATATATGGCAGCGGAAACTAACCATCAAAAGAGCACACAAGGAAAGAAATCACATGACATTACAATAAAAGTTTTAACAACCCAAATACAACGGTCAAAAGCCGGGTCATAACAGACTTAATCCAAACTAAAGTAAATTCATAAGTTCAACAAACATCCAACAAATTGTCTAATGATAGATTCAAACTAATTAATGCCATGTGGTGGTCACGGAACTAGGTCATCCAAAGAGGTTCTCCAACTATTCCAAACTCTCATCAAGGATTACCTGAAACATGCTCAAAAGATTTTTGTGTCAACTAAAAAGTTGGTGAATTCGAGTGCTTAAAGTTTAAAAACAAATCCATAAGTAAATTTTGAAATCATAAATATCACTGTTGTGGGGTCACAATCAACCCTGCACTCAGTCCCGGCTAGCCTCTTCTAAATTTGTGTTAATACCGGTTAACCCATAGGGATAACTGAGCCTTAAATAGTGAACCATACCTGCTGGATGGTTCACCTTAGTATCTTATAATACCTGTCACATGACACAAACGACCCCGCAGGATCTCAGTGGGGTACCCTTCCCATTCATGAGGGAAGGCACTGTGTGTGGGGGATTCCCCAAGTAGATCTACCCATATAGAACAAGCGGTTCACACAAGAATTAATGATTGTGATACAATTAAGAGCAGGTTCAATATTAACCACAACATACAATATCATAGCACATAAATGATTTCAAAGTAAGCATAGCATGTTTCATCCCAAAACAGTAGTAAAAAGGGAACACTAGAACTCACCTTAGGGTTAAGTCAACGATTCCTTGAGCAAAGATAGATTCAATTTCTAGCACCCTATCATCATGATTCAAGTAATAAGCTAAATGATCTATGGTCATTATAAGAGTAACTAGGTTAATTTATGGTTAAAAGTTCAACTAACTTTGGTTCTTTAACAATTGCGTTTAAAAAGTTTCCTTTTTAGGTAAGTTGTATTTCTTTATGTAACTAACATGTTTTTATGATTTAAATCAGTTTGATAAGGTGATGATAAGTTTAAAAAGTAATTTTTAGTCATATATTGATCATTTTAGGGTGAAATTACAGAATTACACTTTAGTCCCTCAAGTTTCATAATTTACAGTTTTTACCCTAAAGTTTGATTTCTATTATTTCATGACCCATTATGGCTCTTAATAATTTCCAGAAGTTTTACATATTTAAAATGACCTATTTTAACCCAAATTTTCAGTATTTTAATTTGGAGAATTTAAAATACCTATAACTAGCTACCGGTTACGGTTAAACCGACAATTTATCGTCTAGTTTTGAATATTGTAGTTTTTAACCCATAAGACTTATGTATTAATTTTTAAACACTTCTAATAAACTTTTTAATCTGTTTTAAATGGGATTTTTGAGTCATTATAGCCAAAGGCTTTGGTTTGTAAGAAATCGTTTGTAAACTCTTTTTTAACCGAAACCGAACATTCTAAGTTAATTTTTCTTCAAATTTTTACCAAATTACCACCTTGAGGTCACTAAGTTACTGAAATTTCATTATTTCCATGATTTTATACTTGTTACACAATTTCTAGAAATTTTCTCCAAAATCTCCGGTTTAGGTCTATTTTGCTAATTAAATTCATAAAAATTACAATTTAACCCAATAAATCACCAAATTCGGTTTTTAACACTAAAATATATATTTTAGGGCCTGAAAATTATAAAATTTGATATTTGTTAAGTTTAACCCATAACTTTCAATTTTACCACTTTTCGGGTCCTAGATTTACCTCATTTAAACCATTTTACCATACTTTTCATAATGTTTACCCCAAGTCACGAATTTTACAGGTTTAATATCATCAAACTACTGGAACAAAACTTCAACTCACGGATTTTTACATACAAGTCACCATTGATTCATTTAGAGGGTGTTAATCACTTTTTGCACACGTGTAATCGATATATTTCAAGCATAATCATCACCAAACCATTATTTAACTTTTAAACCAGCTTCATAAGGAGTTCATAAACTGTTTTAGAGCAGAAGTTTAGCATAGGTTGAGAGGCTTTTAAAAATAGGTGGGTTTTTGGTGCTAAACCCATGAAAAAGAGGGTTTTCAAGGTGAAAACTTGTGCACCATCCATAGAGTCACTAATCTATCGAGAGATATACCTTGAGTGTAGCTATGAGTCTCACAAGAACAGGTTAATGGCAGCAAGTTTCTGTTGCAACAAGAAAAGTGAGACTTTTGGTAGAATAAAGGTGAAAAACTCAAGGTTTAGCTTCATTCAGGTAAAATGGTGCTTACACTTTGAATGGTTCGCGACTTTGAGAGGTTAGAGGGACAAGATGAACTGGAGACTCTCGAACATGGGCTGTTGTAGTTTGTTCTTGCAAGAACCGTGCACCAAAGTTCACAAAATGGTACTCCCTTGCTTGCTTTGAGCTTGGCCGATGGAGGAGTGTTGCTATCTCGTGAAACCTTGCTGAAATGGTGATGAAATTCAGGTTGTGAGAGTGTTTTCGGTGGTGAAGATCCGAGAGAGAGATAGGGAGGAGTGAAAGTGGGTTTGAATGGTTGCATGCATTGAAAAAAGAGAGGTGGGGAGGAGTGTTGGGAAGACCAAGGTAGAGTGTGAGTGGGTGAAGGGTTGGCGGCCGATTATGGGATGGTTGGGTGGTTTTAATTTGAATTTTAATTGTTTTATTAATTAGAGTAGGTTAAGTGTAGTATAAGTTTTATTAGGTAGTGTTATTTGGTAGTAGTTTCTTGTTTATAAGTTTTACGTGTAACAATTCATATATATGATTCAAGATTAAATTTGATTTATTGTTATTACCAATGATTTATTTTACCTTGAAATTAAATTTCATCACCTAATTAATACTTTTCAAGGATTATCTATTAATTTCTAGACTAAGGCAAGGCATAAAGGTATCATCTAAGGCAATCAAGCATGTAATCAAATAATCATGTAGAGATGATAATAATGATAATACTATGGATAAAATAATGTTAAATTAAATTTAGGGTTAGGGTTGGACCTAGGAGCTGGTTGTTACATTCTCCCACCGTTTAGGAAATTTCGTCCCGAAATTTTAGCCTCGATTAGATCCAGAACGGGTGGGTTTGAAGAGGTGCGGAAAATCTTTTCTCATTTCATCTTCTCGTTCCCAAGTGAATTCAGGCCCTCGCCTGGAATTCCATCTTACTTTGACCTTGGGTATACGACTTCGTCTGAGTTTCTTGACCAATCGGTCAGTGATCTCAACAGGTTCTTCCACAAAATTCAGCTTGTTATTAATTCTAGCTTCCTTCAAAGGCAATTCCAGGGCTTTGTCTACCAAACACTTCTTCAAGTTAGACACATGGAATGTGTCATGTATGTAGCTTAACTCTTGAGGTAGTTTTAATTGATAAGCCACTGGGCCAATTCTAGCAAGTATTTCAAATGGTCCAATGTATCTTGGGCTTAGCTTGCCTTTCTTACCAAATCTTACGGCTCCCTTCCAGGGTGCGACTTTTAGCATCACTCTATCACCGACCTGGAATTCCAATGGTTTTCGCCTTCTGTCAGCGTATTTCTTCTGACGATCTCGGGCTGCTCTTAGACGCTCTTTGATTTTAAATATTTTGTCTGTGGTCTCCATCATGATGTCGGGTCCCATCACTTGGCTGTCACCAACCTCATTCCAACTTAACGGCGATCGACATTTCCTACCATATAGGGCTTCATACGGGGCTGCTTTTATACTTGCGTGGTAACTATTATTGTAGGAAAACTCTACTAGAGGAAGATGGTTGTCCCAGTTCCCACCGAAGTCAATCACGCAAGCTCTTAACATATCTTCCAAAGTTTGAATGGTTCTTTCACTTTGTCCGTCGGTTTGAGGGTGGTATGCAGTGCTTAAATCCAGACGGGTCCCTAAAGCCTGTTGGAGTGTTCTCCAAAAACGAGAAGTGAAGCGACTATCACGGTCTGAGATAATCGATAGTGGCACTCCATGTCTGGTCACTATTTCGTCGATGTAAAGTTGGGCTAGCTTTGGCAAGTCGTAGTCCTCTCGAATTGGCAAGAAATGGGCTGATTTGGTAAGCCTATCCACTATTACCCAAATGGCATCATGTCCTCTGAAGGTTCTTGGTAACTTCGTAACGAAATCCATTGTGATGTTATCCCATTTCCACTCTGGAATTTCGGGTTGTTGCAAAGTTCCTGACGGCTTTTGATTTTCAGCTTTTACCATTGCGCACGTCAGACACTTCCCAACATAGGTGGCGATTGATTTCTTGATTCCAGGCCACCAGAACAGTGCCTTTAAGTCTTGGTACATTTTATCACTTCCTGGGTGAATCGAGTATCTAGACTTGTGAGCTTCATCTAGGATTGTCTCTCTAATCCCTCCATACTTTGGTACCCACGTTCTTCCTTCACACTTGTATAAACCATCGTTGCTCAACTCTAAACGCTTTTCCATTCCTGTTAGCATCTCCTCAGCTAGGTTATCCTCCTTCAGTGCTTCACCTTGAGTTTCCTTTAGCCTAGCAATAAGGCTGGTATACACACTCATCCTTAAGGCACGGACGCGAAGGGGTTTTTCCCTTTCCTTTCTACTCAAGGCATCTGCCACTACATTTGCCTTGCCAGGGTGGTAGCGGATTTCACATTCGTAATCATTCAATAGCTCAACCCATCTTCTCTGACGCATGTTTAACATCTTCTGATCAAGAATGTGCTGCAAGCTTCTATGATCAGTATAGATAATGCACTTGGTGCCATAAAGATAGTGCCTCCACATTTTGAGTGCAAACACCACGGCACCCAATTCCAGATCATGAGTCGTGTAGTTCTTTTCATGCTCATTCAACAGTCTGGATGCATAAGCAATCACCTTATCTCGTTGCATCAGCACGCATCCTAGTCCCTGACGCGAGGCGTCACAATAGACTACGAAATCCTCAACTCCTTCCGGTAGGGCGAGGATAGGTGCACTACACAGTTTCTCCTTGAGTGTTTCAAATGCTTTGTTCTGTTCTTGTTCCCATACAAAGGCTGTATTCTTCTTAGTCAAAGCAGTTAACGGCTGCACTATTCTCGAGAAGTCTTTGATGAACCTCCTGTAGTATCCAGCTAAACCAAGAAATTGTCTTATCTCGGTAGGAGTTTCAGGAATCTTCCAATTCTTGATAGCCTCTATTTTTGAGGGGTCCACTTGAATCCCATCTTTATTTACTACATGCCCTAGAAACTGAATTTCACGCATCCAAAATTCGCATTAGGAGAATTTGGCATATAGTTGCTCATTCTTGAGCAACTCAAGAATCAGTCTAAGATGCTTCTCATGCTCTTCTTTACTACAGGAGTAGATTAAGATATCATCAATGAACACAATCACAAACTTGTCTAGATATGGGCGACATACTCGGTTCATGAGATCCATAAATGCCGCTGGTGCATTAGTCAGTCCAAAGGGCATGACCAGGTACTCATAGTGTCCATATCTAGTTCTAAAGGCTGTTTTGGGTATGTCTTCTTCTCTTATCTTCAGTTGATGGTATCCCGATCTTAAATCTATTTTGGAAAAATAGCTAGCTCCTTGTAGTTGATCAAATAGATCATCAATTCTTGGAAGAGGATAACGATTCTTTATTGTCAGCTTGTTTAATTCCCGGTAATCAATACACATACGTAGGGTTCCATCCTTCTTCTTCACGAATAGCACCGGGGCACCCCATGGAGAAACACTTGGTCGAATAAATCCCTTGTCAAGTAGCTCTTGGATTTGTATCATTAGCTCTTTCATCTCGGGCGGGGCGAGTCGGTATGGTGCCTTAGCTACTGGTGTAGCTCCAGGCAATAGATCTATTTGGAACTCAACTTGTCGGGTTGGAGGGAGTCCCGGTAGATCTTCGGGAAATACTTCCGGATATTCAGAAACCACCGGTATGTCCTCGATCTTCTTTTCCTCTTTTGCCCTCATCACATAGACTATGAAAGCTGAGCATCCTTTCATGAGACTCTTGGTAGCCTTTAGGTGGGATATCATAGGATATAGCGTGTTACTTCTTTCACCATGAACAACTAACGTTTTCCCATCGCTTAAAGGTATTTTAAGTAAACGTTCATCACACACGATTTCAGCCCTATTTTTGGCTAACCAATCCATCCCAACGACTACATCAAAACCTCCTAGCGTTATAGGCATCAGGTCTATCTTAAATAAATTACCCTCTAATTCCATTGAGCAACCCCTGATGATTTCATTGGTTTCTATTATATTACCGTCAGCTAACTCTACAGTATAGGCATCGGTTAAGGTGCAAGCTTTCAAATAAATCAAGGGCCTAAAGGTAGTAGAAACAAAGCTACCTGTCGCTCCAGTATCAAATAGAACAGTAGCAGGTTGGTGGTTAATGAGAAACGTACCATTGACCACATCGGGTTCCTTACGAGCACCGTTCGGATTCATCACGAACGCTCTTCCCTTGGGTTTGTTGGGTTTGGCATCCTTGTCCCTTGCTAATTTAGGGCACTTGTTCCTCATATGTCCTGGATCTCCACATTCATAGCATTGCTTACCCGGTTCATACGTACAATCTTTAATCAAATGACCAGTTCTTTTACACCTGAAACAAGGCATTGGGTTGCAATCTCCTTGGTGGTGTAGTTTGCACTTGTTGCAAAAGGGGCTTGTGCCTAAGTACAGTTTTCGAGCCCTTCCACCATGATCATCACGCCTTGCTCCTTCACCGGTTCTCTTGCTTGAACTACCACTGCTACCCATTGTCTTTTTAACATCAAACCACTTCCTTTTCTCACCCATTACCTTCTTCTTGTCTTCTACCTTCACATGCTCTGTCCATCCAGCTCTAATCAAGTCATCAGTCAAGCTACTTGTGAAATCAACTGCAGCTTGTAGGGTCGTGGGCCTGGAAGATCGAACCATGCCTCTAACCCTGGGATGTAATCCCCAGATGAAACGGGCTACACCTTTGGTTTCCGGTGTCACTAGATGTGGCACTAGTCGGGACAAAGCCAGAAAACGGTTGATGTATTCCGTGTAGTTCGGGCCTTTCATTTCCAAGCTCAGAAATTCAGATTCTAGCTTCTCAAGCTGATTGATTGGACAGTATTTGTTGGTCATTAGCTCCCTGAATTCGGACCAGTTCATCCTTCCAACAGCATTCCTTCCACGAGGTTGAACAATAGTTCTCCACCACTCTAGTGCTGATCCCTTAAGTGATTGAGAAGCAAACCTTACCATGTGCTCGAGTTTGCACTCACTGATGTCCAGCACGGCTTCCATCTCATCCAGCCATCGGTAGGTCTCAATCGCACCCTCAGTGCCATAGAAGTCCTTTGGTTTGCACGCCATAAAGGTTTTGTAAGAACACCCATTCCTTATCTCCTCAGTGTCATCATTGTTGGCTTCGTCATTCCCGGGTTCACCGTTCCCGGTTGCATTACCCCGATCAGCGTTGATCTGGGCAATGATGGTTGGAATGGCATTTGCAATTTGTTGCGCCACCAAGTTGGCAATCCTTTCCTCGTTTTCCAAGTTGACATTCTCTCCACGTGGAGCTTCTGGTTGGGTAGGTGCTTGGTTTTCATTCTGGTTCCTAGCTTCTTCATTTCTTCCACTAGTTGCTCCTCTTCTTCCCATACGAACTCCTCGTCTCGGTGGCATTCTGGTGTCATCATAGACAAATCTGTTTAGCATCTCATAAATTGGTTTCAAGTATCTCATAACAACCGATTATACTCCTACTAGCCACTAAACCCAGGACATAAAGGTTTTGTACCACATTTCATGACATTCAAAGATGCTTCAATCAATTAATGGGATAGATTATATCACAAGACAACATAATTTAACTCATGTCACATAACATCGCCTAGTTTCATTCAAAATCATTCTGCAAAAGTTAGCATCATAAGCAAAAGTCCATAAATAGATAAATGAAACCACAATCAAACATAATAGTTAAAACATCATAGTTTCACAAATTGGAAGGTGCCATCACCCCCATAATAATGATAGTAGTGTCTGAAATAGATAAATAGTTTCTCAAATAGATCAATAGTTTCTTGCACACACTCCAATGCTTCTCACGTCATCATTGCCATTTCTTCTTCAGCCATCCAAACCAACCTGTATTTTTCTTCTTCTGCTCCTGTTCCATGCGCTGAACACTATGAGACGCCATCATGGCTTGGAACTGTGCGGACTGGGAGGTTCGAGTAGCATGCTGCAGGGTCACCTCGTGACGCTGAATAGTCCGGAGTATCTCTCCAAGAGTAGGGTCGGAAGGACCAAAGCCACTAGCCCGACGGCTAGACTGGGTGTAGGGATCTCTGGCAAGGACACTCGGGCCGTCAAACATGCTTCGCCTTGGCGGCATCCAATACTCGTCGTGTGTGTGGCGTCTAGGCGGGTCAATCACTGGAGGTGCTGGAGCTGGAGCCACTGCAGGAGGGGACGGAGGGGGCGGCATCCTGAAAGAAACGGATGTCCCTGGCCTGGTACTCTTTCGGGGATGGGTGACGACACGAGCACCACTACTCCTAATAGGCGGGATGGGAGAGAGGGTAGGCGCGGTGGCATGAGGAGAGTGGGATCGCGTTCTGCTTCTGACCGGAGATGATGATACAGAGTCTTCCGAGGGCTCAGAGTCTTCCGAGGTCACGGAAATCCATCCAGGGTGTCCACACCTTCGCAGGTACTCTTCGTATTCAGTCTGAGGCGTTGACTTCTTAACACTTCCCACATGGGCAGTCTCATCAACAGGGTATGCGGGCGCCTTTCCTTTATCAGCCATAGCCTACAAATCCTGTAAGATTTTCATGAGTAAATTGGTTTCTCATAGCTCATGATAATAATAATAGTAATAATAATTGTATCTATAGCAGTGATGGCAGTAGCATCAATAATCAGTAGTATCAGTAATTAGTAGCATCAGAAATCAGTAGTATCTCGATATAACAGGCATGAAAGTCACTTTTAAAATTTTTGGCCACACAAAAGAAATTTTCTTGAATCATCAACCCAAAATACAGAGTTTAACCTCACCTAGGGGTCCATGCCAGAACTCACGGGTTCGGTAAATTCATAATTACGTGGATCAAGTGTAATCATCAATTTACCCAACCCGCTTACTCCGACACGTTCCAAACAAGGACAGTCCTAAGGAATCAAGGTTGTAGCCTAGGGTCTACTAAGGTATTCCCAATTTCTCTACAACCTGTGGCTCTGATACCAATCTATCACACCCTGGGCCCAAGTAGGGTGGGACGTCACAGACTTGCAACATATATGGCAGCGGAAACTAACCATCAAAAGAGCACACAAGGAAAGAAATCACATGACATTACAATAAAAGTTTTAACAACCCAAATACAACGGTCAAAAGCCGGGTCATAACAGACTTAATCCAAACTAAAGTAAATTCATAAGTTCAACAAACATCCAACAAATTGTCTAATGATAGATTCAAACTAATTAATGCCATGTGGTGGTCACGGAACTAGGTCATCCAAAGAGGTTCTCCAACTATTCCAAGCTCTCATCAAGGATTACCTGAAACATGCTCAAAAGATTTTTGTGTCAACTAAAAAGTTGGTGAATTCAGTGCTTAAAGTTTAAAAACAAATCCATAAGTAAATTTTGAAATCATAAATATCACTGTTGTGGGGTCACAATCAACCCTGCACTCAGTCCCGGCTAGCCTCTTCTAAATTTGTGTTAATACCGGTTAACCCATAGGGATAACTGAGCCTTAAATAGTGAACCATACCTGCTGGATGGTTCACCTTAGTATCTTATAATACCTATCACATGACACAAACGACCCCGCAGGATCTCAGTGGGGTACCCTTCCCATTCATGAGGGAAGGCACTGTGTGTGGGGGATTCCCCAAGTAGATCTACCCATATAGAACAAGCGGTTCACACAAGAATTAATGATTGTTATACAATTAAGAGCAGGTTCAATATTAACCACAACACACAATTATCATAGCACATAAATGATTTCAAAGTAAGCATAGCATGTTTCATCCCAAAACAGTAGTAAAAAGGGAACACTAGAACTCACCTTAGGGTTAAGTCAACGATTCCTTGAGCAAAGATAGATTCAATTTCTAGCACCCTATCATCATGATTCAAGTAATAAGCTAAATGATCTACGGTCATTATAAGAGTAACTAGGTTAATTTATGGTTAAAAGTTCAACTAACTTTGGTTCTTTAACAATTGCGTTTAAAAAGTTTCCTTTTTAGGTAAGTTGTATTTCTTTATGTAACTAACATGTTTTTATGATTTAAATCAGTTTGATAAGGTGATGATAAGTTTAAAAAGTAATTTTTTTAGTCATATATTGATCATTTTAGGGTGAAATTACAGAATTACACTTTAGTCCCTCAAGTTTCATAATTTATAGTTTTTACCCTAAAGTTTGATTTCTATTATTTCATGACCCATTATGGCTCTTAATAATTTCCAGAAGTTTTACATATTTAAAATGACCTATTTTAACCCAAATTTTCAGTATTTTAATTTGGAGAATTTAAAATACCTATAACTAGCTACCGGTTACGGTTAAACCGACAATTTATCGTCTAGTTTTGAATATTGTAGTTTTTAACCCATAAGACTTATGTATTAATTTTTAAACACTTCTAATAAACTTTTTAATCTGTTTTAAATGGGATTTTTGAGTCATTATAGCCAAAGGCTTTGGTTTGTAAGAAATCGTTTGTAAACTCTTTTTTAACCGAAACCGAACATTCTAAGTTAATTTTTCTTCAAATTTTTACCAAATTACCACCTTGAGGTCACTAAGTTACTGAAATTTCATTATTTCCATGATTTTATATTTGTTACACAATTTCTAGAAATTTTCTCCAAAATCTCCCGGTTTAGGTCTATTTTGCTAATTAAATTCATAAAAATTACAATTTAACCCAATAAATCACCAAATTCGGTTTTTAACACTAAAATATATATTTTAGGGCCTGAAAATTATAAAATTTGATATTTGTTAAGTTTAACCCATAACTTTCAATTTTACCACTTTTCGGGTCCTAGATTTACCTCATTTAAACCATTTTACCATACTTTTCATAATGTTTACCCCAAGTCACGAATTTTACAGGTTTAATATCATCAAACTACTGGAACAAAACTTCAACTCATGGATTTTTACATACAAGTCACCATTGATTCATTTAGAGGGTGTTAATCACTTTTTGCACACGTGTAATCGATATATTTCAAGCATAATCATCACCAAACCATTATTTAACTTTTAAACCATCTTCATAAGGAGTTCATAAACTGTTTTAGAGCAGAAGTTTAGCATAGGTTGAGAGGCTTTTAAAAATAGGTGGGTTTTTGGTGCTAAACCCATGAAAAAAAGGGTTTTCAAGGTGAAAACTTGTGCACCATCCATAGAGTCACTAATCTATCGAGAGATATACCTTGAGTGTAGCTATGAGTCTCACAAGAACAGGTTAATGGCAGCAAGTTTCTGTTGCAACAAGAAAAGTGAGACTTTTGGTAGAATAAAGGTGAAAAACTCAAGGTTTAGCTTCATTCAGGTAAAATGGTGCTTACACTTTGAATGGTTCGCGACTTTGAGAGGTTAGAGGGACAAGATGAACTGGAGACTCTCGAACATGGGCTGTTGTAGTTTATTCTTGCAAAAATCGTGCACCAAAGTTCACAAAATGGTACTCCCTTGCTTGCTTTGAGCTTGGCCGATGGAGGAGTGTTGCTATCTCGTGAAACCTTGCTGAAATGGTGATGAAATTCAGGTTGTGAGAGTGTTTTCGGTGGTGAAGATCCGAGAGAGAGATAGGGAGGAGTGAAAGTGGGTTTGAATGGTTGCATGCATTGAAAAGAGAGAGGTGGGGAGGAGTGTTGGGGAAGACCAAGGTAGAGTGTGAGTGGGTGAAGGGTGGGCGGCCGATTATGGGGATGGTTGGGTGGTTTTAATTTGAATTTTAATTGTTTTATTAATTAGAGTAGGTTAAGTGTAGTATAAGTTTTATTAGGTAGTATTATTTGGTAGTAGTTTCTTGTTTATAAGTTTTTACGTGTAACAATTCATATATATGATTCAAGATTAAAATTTGATTTGTTGTTATTACCAATGATTTATTTTACCTTGAAATTAAATTTCATCACCTAATTAATACTTTTCAAGGATTATCTATTAATTTCTAGACTAAGGCAAGGCATAAAGGTATCATCTAAGGTAATCAAGTATGTAATCAAATAATCATGTAGAGATGATAATAATGATAATACTATGGATAAAATAATATTAAATTAAATTTAGGGTTAGGGTTGGACCTAGGAGCTGGTTGTTACACAATAAGACAAGAAAACCAGTTGTAAAGAAACACGAAACCACTCGTATTCACTTAATAAGAATCAATAATCAAATTACAATGGTGGTATGAAAGTAATCACATAAACAACAAGAAACATAATGTTTTATGGATCATAAAGAACTTAAATCAATGTAACATGATCAAGTAAATAAGATTTTCTTGTACGTTAATCAAAATTATGCAATTACAGATTCGTGAATAAGAGTATTTACGAAAGCATTACTAAATACATGGGAAAGGAACTAGTTATACTAAAACATTAAACATTAATAGTTCTATTGTTTAAACGCACTTCTAATCCAATGTAATCAAATATGATTATAATTATCATCAGAATATCAACAATGAATCACAAATGGAACATACTATCATTAGTGTGATTCAAAACCAAAACCGAACATATGACCACACGAATAACTCCTAAAATCAATCCTTCGTACCCGAAACTCATCAGAAGTCTCCATAACCATCTTCGAACACTCTTGCCTCAGAAATCCACTAAATCCATCTTAATAATAACTGTTGATCTACAGAAACCATTATTGACCAATAAGACAAGGAAACCAGTTGTAAAGAAACACGAAAACACTCGTATCCACTTAATAAGAATCAATAATCAAATTACAATGGTGGAATGAAAGTAATCACATAAACAACAAGCAACATAATGTTTGATGGATCAAAAAGAAGTTTAATCAATGTAACATGATCAAGTAAATAAGATTTTCTTGTACGTGAATCAAAATTATGCAATTACAGATTGGAGTATAAGAGTATTTACGAAAGAATTACTTAATAAATGGGAAAAGAACTAGTTATACTAAAACATTAAACAACTATAGTTCTATTGTTTGAACGCACTTCTAAACCATTGTAATCAAATATGATTATAATTATCATCAGAATATCAATAATGAATCACAAATAGAACATAGTATCATTAGTGTGATTCGAAACCAAAACGGAACATATAACCACACGAACAACTCCTAAAAACAATCCACTCCTACCCGAAACTCATCAGAAGACTCCATAACCATCTTCGAACACTCTTGCCATAGAAATCCACTAAATCCATCTTAATAACAACTGTTGATCTAGAGAAACCATTATTGACCAATAAGACAAGGAAACCAGTTGTAAAGAAACACGAAACCACTCGTATCCACTTAATAAGAATCAATAAACAAATTACAATGGTGGAATGAAAGTAATCACACAAACAACAAGAAACGTAATGTTTGATGGATCATAAAGAAGTTAAATCAATGTAATATGATCAAGTAAATAAGATTTTCTTGTATGTTAATCAAAATTATGCAATTACAGATTCGTGTATAAGAGTATTTACGAAAACTTTACTAAATACATCTGAAAGAAACTAGTTATACTAAACCATGAAACAATAATAGTTATATTGTTTGAACGCACTTATAAACCAATGTAATCAAATATGATTATAATTATCATCAGAATATCAACAATAAATCACAAATGGAACATAGTATCATTAGTGTGATTCGAAACCAAAACCGAACATATAACCACACGAATAACTCCTAAAATCAATCCACTCCTACCCGAAACTCATCAGAAGACTCCATAACCATCTTCGAACACTCTTGCCTTAGAAATCCACTAAATCCATCTTAATAACAACTGTTGATCTACAGAAACCATTATTGACCAATAAGACAAGGAAACGAGTTGTAAAGAAACACGAAACCACTCGTATCCACTTAATAAGAATCAATAATCAAATTACAATGGTGGAATGAAACTAATCACATAAACAACAAGCAACATAATGTTTAATGGATGAAAAAGAAGTTAAATCAATGTAACATGATCAAGTAAATAAGATTTTCTTCTACGTGAATCAAAATTATGCAATTACAGATTGGAGTATAAGAGTATTTACGAAAGAATTACTTAATACATGGGAAAGGAACAAGTTATACTAAAACATTAAACAACTATAGTTCTATTGTTTGAACGCACTTCTAAACCATTGTAATCAAATATGATTATAATTATCATCAGAATATCAACAATGAATCACAAATGGAACATAGTATCATTAGTGTGATTCAAAACCAAAACCGAACATATAACCACATGAATAACTCCTAAAATCAATCCATTCCTACCCGAAACTTATCAGAAGTCTCCATAACCATCTTCGAACACTCTTGCCTTAGAAATCCACTAAATCCATCTTAATAACAACTGTTGATCTACAGAAACCATTATTGACCAATAAGACAAGGAAACGAGTTGTAAAGAAACACGAAACCACTCGTATCCACTTAATAAGAATCAATAATCAAATTACAATGGTGGAATGAAACTAATCACATAAACAACAAGCAACATAATGTTTGATGGATAAAAATGAAGTTAAATCAATATAACATGATCAAGTAAATAAGATTTTCTTGTACGTGAATCAAAATTATGCAATTACAGATTGGAGTATAAGAGTATTTACGAAAGAATTACTTAATACATGAGAAAAGAACTAGTTATACTTAAACATTAAACAACTATAGTTCTGTTGTTTGAACGCACTTCTAAACCATTGTAATCAAATATGATTATAATTATCATCAGAATATCAACAATGAATCACAATTGGAACATAGTATCATTAGTGTGATTCGAAACCAAAACCGAACATATAACCACACGAATAACTCCTAAAATCAATCCATTCCTACCCGAAACTCATCAGAAGTCTCCATAACCATCTTCGAACACTCTTGCCTTAGAAATCAACTAAATCCATCTTAATAACAACTGTTGATCTACAGAAATCACTATTGACCAATAAGACAAGGAAACCAGTTGTAAAGAAACACGAAACCACTCGTATCCACTTAATAAGAATCAATAATCATATTACAATGGTGGAATGAAAGTAACCACATAAACAACAAGCAATATAATGTTTGATGGATCAAAAAAAAGTTAAATCAATGTAACATGATCAAGTAAATAAGATTTTCTTGTACGTGAATCAAAATTATGCAATTACAGATTGGTGTATAAGAGTATTTACGAAAGCATTACTAAATACATGGGAAAGTAACTAGTTAAACTAAAACATTAAACAACTATAATTCTATTGCTTGAACGCACTTCTAAACCAATGTAATCAAATATGATTATAATTATCATCAGAATATCAACAATGAATCATAAGTAGAACATAGTATCATTAGTGTGATTCGAAACCAAAACCGAACGTATAACCACACGAATAACCCCTAAAATCAATCCAATCCTACCCGAAACTCATCAGAAGACTCCATAACCATCTTCGAACACTCTTGCCATATAAATCCACTAAATCGATCTTAATAACAACTGTTGATCTAGAGAAACCATAATTGACCAATAAGACAGGGAAACCAGTTGTAAAGAAACACGAAACCACTCGTATCCACTTAATAAGAATCAATAATCAAATTACAATGGTGGAATGAAAGTAATCACACAAACAACAAGAAACGTAATGTTTGATCGATCATAAAGAAGTTAAATCAATGTAACATGATTAAGTAAATAAGATTTTCTTGTATGTTAATAAAAATTATGCAATTACAGATTCGTGTATAAGAGTATTTACGAAAACTTTACTAAATACATGGGAAAGGAACTAGTTATACTAAAACATGAAACAATAATAGTTATATTGTTTGAACGCACTTCTAAACCAATGTAATCAAATATGATTATAATTATCATCAGAATATCAACAATGAATCACAAATGGAACATAGTATCATTAGTGTGATTCAAAACCAAAACCGAACATATAACCACACGAATAACTACTAAAATCAATCCATTCCAACCCGAAACTCATCAGAAGTCTCCATAACCATCTTCGAACACTCTTGCCTCAGAAATCCACTAAATCCATCTTAATAACAACTGTTGATTTAAAGAAACCATTATTGACCAATAAGACAAGGAAACCAGTTGTAAAGAAACACGAAACCACTCATATCCACTTAATAAGAATCAATAATCAAATTACAATGGTGGAATGAAAGTAATCATATAAACAACAAGCAACATAATGTTTGATGGATCAAAAAGAAGTATAATCAATGTAACTTGATCAAGTAAATAAGATTTTCTTGTACGTGAATCAAAATTATGCAATTACAGATTGGTGTATAAGAGTATTTACGAAAGCATTACTAAATACATGGGAACGTAACTAGTTAAACTAAAACATTAAACAACTATAGTTCTATTATTTGAACGCACTTCTAAACCATTGTAATCAAATATGATTATAATTATCATCAGAATATCAACAATGAATCACAAATGGAACACAGTATCAATAGTGTGATTCGAAACCAAAAGCGAACATATAACCACACGAATAAACCCTAAAATCAATCCAATCCTACCCGAAACTAATCAGAAGACTCCATAACCATCTTCGAACACTCTTGCCACAGAAATCCACTAAATCCGTCTTAATAACAACTGTTGATCTAGAAAAACCATTATTGACCAATAAGACAAGGAAAATAGTTGTAAAGAAACACGAAACCACTCGTATCCACTTAATAAGAATCAATAATCAAATTACAATGGTGGAATGAAAGTAATCACATAAACAACAAGCAACATAATGAAAGTAAATAAGATTTTCTTATACGTGAATCAAAATTATGCAATTACAGATTGAAGTATAAGAGTATTTATGAAAGAATTACTTAATACATGGGAAAAGAACTAGTTATACTTAAACATTAAACAACTATAGTTCAATTGTTTGAACGCACTTCTAAACCATTGTAATCAAATATGATTATAATTATCATCAGAATATCAACAATGAATCACAAATGGAACAAAGTATCAATAGTGTGATTCGAAACCAAAACCGAACATATAACCACACGAATAACCCCTAAAATCAATCCAATCCAACCTGAAACTAATCAGAAGACTCCATAACCATCTTCGAACACTCTTGCCCCAGAAATCCACTAAATCCATCTTAATAACAACTGTTGATCTAGAGAAACCATTATTGACCAATAAGACAAGGAAACGAGTTGTAAAGAAACCCGAAACCACTCGTATCCACTTAATAAGAATCAATAATCAAATTACAATGGTGGATTGAAAGTAATCACATAAACAACATGCAACATAATGTTTGATGGATCAAAAAGAAGTTAAATCAATGTAACATGATCAAGTAAATAAGATTTTCTTGTACGTGAATCAAAATTATGCAATTACAGATTGGTGTATAAGAGTATTTACGAAAGCATTACTAAATACATGGGAAAGTAACTAGTTAAACTAAAACATTAAACAACTATAATTCTATTGCTTGAACGCACTTCTAAACCAATGAAATCAAATATGATTATAATTATCATCAGAATATCAATAATGAATCACAAATAGAACATAGTATCATTAGTGTGATTCGAAACCAAAACCGAACGTATAACCACACGAATAACCCCTAAAATCAATCCAATCCTACCCGAAACTCATCAGAAGACTCCATAACTTTCTTCGAACACTCTTGCCATAGAAATCCACTAAATCCATCTTAATAACAACTGTTGATCTAGAGAAACCATTATTGACCAATAAGACAAGGAAACGAGTTGTAAAGAAACACGAAACCACTCGTATCCACTTAATAAGAATCAATAATCAAATTACAATGGTGGAATGAAAGTAATCACATAAACAACAAGCAACATAATGTTTGATGGATCAAAAAGAAGTTAAATCAATGTAACATGATCAAGTAAATAAGATTTTCTTGTACGTGAATCAAAATTATGCAATTACAGATTGGTGTATAAGAGTATTTACTAAAGCATTACTAAATACATGGGAAAGTAACTAGTTAAACTAAAACATTAAACAACTATAATTCCATTGCTTGAACGCACTTCTAAACCAATGTAATCAAATATGATTATAATTATCATCAGAATATCAACAATGAATCACAAATAGAACATAGTATCATTAGTGTGATTTGAAACCAAAACCGAACGTATAACCACACGAATAACCCCTAAAATCAATCCAATCCTACCCGAAACTCATAAGAAGACTCCATAACCATCTTCGAACACTCTTGCCATAGAAATCCACTAAATCCATCATAATAACAACTGTTGATCTAGAGAAACCATTATTGACCAATAAGACAAGGAAACCAGTTGTAAAGAAACACGAAACCACTCGTATCCACTTAATAAGAATCAATAATCAAATTACAATGGTGGAATGAAAGTAATCACACAAACAACAAGAAACGTAATGTTTGATGGATCATAAAGAAGTTAAATCAATGTAACATGATCAATTAAATAAGATTTTCTTGTATGTTAATCAAAATTATGCAATTACAAATTCGTGTATAAGAATATTTACGAAAACTTTACTAAATACATGGGAAAGGAACTAGTTATACTAAAACATGAAACAATAATAGTTATATTGTTTGAACGCACTTCTAAACCAATGTAATCAAATATGATTATAATTATCATCAGAATATCAACAATGAATCACAAATGGAACATAGTATCATTAGTGTGATTCAAAACCAAAACCGAACATATAACCACACGAATAACTACTAAAATCAATCCATTAAAACCCGAAACTCATCAGAAGTCTCCATAACCATCTTCGAACACTGTTGCCTCTGAAATCCACTAAATCCATCTTAATAACAACTGTTGATTTAAAGAAACCATTATTGACCAATAAGACAAGGAAACCAGTTGTAAAGAAACACGAAACCACTCGTATCCACTTAATAAGAATCAATAATCAAATTACAATGGTGGAATGAAAGTAATCATATAAATAACAAGCAACATAATGTTTGATGGATCAAAAAGAAGTATAAACAATGTAACATGATCAAGTAAATAAGATTTTCTTGTACGTGAATCAAAATTATGCAATTACAGATTGGAGTATAAGAGCATTTACGAAAGAATTACTTAATACATGGGAAAACAACTAGTTATACTTAAACATTAAACAACTATAGTTCTATTGTTTGAACGCACTTCTAAACCATTGTAATCAAATATGATTATAATTATCATCAGAATATCAACAATGAATCACAAATGGAACATAGTATCATTAGTGTGATTCAAAACCAAAACCGAACATATAACCACACGAATAACTCCTAAAATCAATCCATTCCTACCCGAAACTCATCAGAAGTCTCCATAACCATCTTCGAACACTCTTGCCTTAGAAATCCACTAAATCCATCTTAATAACAACTGTTGATCTAAAGAAAACATTATTGACCAATAAGACAAGGAAACCAGTTGTAAAGAAACACGAAACCACTCGTATCCACTTAATAAGAATCAATAATCAAATTACAATGGTGGAATGAAAGTAATCATATAAACAACAAGCAACATAGTGTTTGATGGATCAAAAAGAAGTATAATCAATGTAACATGATCAAGTAAATAAGATTTTCTAGTACGTGAATCAAAATTATGCAATTACAGATTGTAGTATAAGTGTATTTACGAAATAATTACTTAATACATGGGAAAGAACTAGTTATACTAAAACATTAAACAACTATAATTCTATTGCTTGAACGCACTTCTAAACCAATGTAATCAAATATGATTATAATTATCATCAGAATATCAACAATGAATCACAAATAGAACATAGTATCATTAGTGTGATTTGAAACCAAAACCGAATGTATAACCACACGAATAACCCCTAAAATCAATCCAATCCTACCCGAAACTCATCAGAAGACTCCATAACCATCTTCGAACACTCTTGCCATAGAAATCCACTAAATCCATCATAATAACAACTGTTGATCTAGAGAAACCATTATTGACCAATAAGACAAGGAAACCAGTTGTAAAGAAACACGAAACCACTCGTATCCACTTAATAAGAATCAATAATCAAATTACAATGGTGGAATGAAAGTAATCACACAAACAACAAGAAACGTAATGTTTGATGGATCATAAAGAAGTTAAATCAATGTAACATGATCAAGTAAATAAGATTTTCTTGTATGTTAATCAAAATTATGCAATTACAAATTCGTGTATAAGAGTATTTACGAAAACTTTACTAAATACATGGGAAAGGAACTAGTTATACTAAAACATGAAACAATAATAGTTATATTGTTTGAACGCACTTCTAAACCAATGTAATCAAATATGATTATAATTATCATCAGAATATCAACAATGAATCACAAAAGGAACATAGTATCATTAGTGTGATTCAAAACCAAAACCGAACATATAACCACACGAATAACTACTAAAATCAATCCATTCCAACCCGAAACTCATCAGAAGTCTCCATAACCATCTTCGAACACTCTTGCCTCTGAAATCCACTAAATCCATCTTAATAACAACTGTTGATTTAAAGAAACCATTATTGACCAATAAGACAAGGAAACCAGTTGTAAAGAAACACGAAACCACTCGTATCCACTTAATAAGAAACAATAATCAAATTACAATGGTGGAATGAAAGTAATCATATAAATAACAAGCAACATTATGTTTGATGGATCAAAAAGAAGTATAAACAATGTAACATGATCAAGTAAATAAGATTTTCTTGTACGTGAATCAAAATTATGCAATTACAGATTGGAGTATAAGAGTATTTACGAAAGAATTACTTAATACATGGGAAAAGAACTAGTTATACTTAAACATTAAACAACTATAGTTCTATTATTTGAACGCACTTCTAAACCATTGTAATCAAATATGATTATAATTATCATCAGAATATCAACAATGAATCACAAATGGAACATAGTATCATTAGTGTGATTCAAAACCAAAACCGAACATATAACCACACGAATAACTCCTAAAATCAATCCATTCCTACCCGAAACTCATCAGAAGTCTCCATAACCATCTTCGAACACTCTTGCCTTAGAAATCCACTAAATCCATCTAAATAACAACTGTTGATCTAAAGAAAACATTATTGACCAATAAGACAAGGAAACCAGTTGTAAAGAAACACGAAACCACTCGTATCCACTTAATAAGAATCAATAATCAAATTACAATGGTGGAATGAAAGTAATCATATAAACAACAAGCAACATAACGTTTGATGGATCAAAAAGAAGTATAATCAATGTAACATGATCAAGTAAATAAGATTTTCTAGTACGTGAATCAAAATTATGCAATTACAGATTTTTACGAAATAATTACTTAATACATGGGAAAGAACTAGTTATACTAAAACATTAAACAACTATAATTCTATTGCTTGAACGTACTTCTAAACCAATGTAATCAAATATGATTATAATTATCATCAGAATATCAACAATGATTCACAAATAGAACATAGTATCATTAGTGTGATTTGAAACCAAAATCGAACGTATAACCACACGAATAACCCCTAAAATCAATCCAATCCTACCCGAAACTAATCAGAAGACCCCATAACCATCTTCGAACACTCTTGCCACAGAAATCCACTAAATCCATCTTAATAACAAATTTTGATCTAGAGAAACCATTATTGACCAATAAGACAAGGAAACGAGTTGTAAAGAAACACGAAACCACTCGTATCCACTTAATAAGAATCAATAATCAAATTACAATGGTGCAATGAAAGTAATCACATAAACAACAAGCAACATAATGTTTGATGGATCAAAAAGAAGTTAAATCAATGTAACATGATCAAGTAAATAAGATTTTCTTGTACGTGAATCAAAATTATGCAATTACAGATTGGTGTATAAGAGTATTTACGAAAGCATTACTAAATACATGGGAAAGTAACTAGTTAAACTAAAACATTAAACAACTATAATTCTATTGCTTGAACGCACTTCTAAACCAATGTAATCAAATATGATTATAATTATCATCAGAATATAAACAATTAATCACAAATAGAACATAGTATCATTAGTGTGATTCGAAACCAAAACCGAACGTATAACCACACGAATAACCCCTAAAATCAATCCAATCCTACCCGAAACTCATCAGAAGACTCCATAACCATCTTCGAACACTCTTGCCATAGAAATCCACTAAATCCATCTTAATAACAACTGTTGATCTAGAGAAACCATTATTGACCAATAAGACAAGGAAACCAGTTGTAAAGAAACACGAAACCACTCGTATCCACTTAATAAGAATCAATAATCAAATTACAATGGTGGAATGAAAGTAATCATATAAACAACAAGCAACATAACGTTTGATGGATCAAAAAGAAGTATAATCAATGTAACATGATCAAGTAAATAAGATTTTCTTGTACGTGAATCAAAATTATGCAATTACAGATTGGAGTGTAAGAGTATTTACGAAAGAATTACTTAATAAATGGGAAATAACTAGTTATACTAAAACATTAAACAACTATAATTCTATTGCTTGAATGCACTTCTAAACCAATGTAATCAAATATGATTATAATTATCATCAGAATATCAACAATGAATCACAAATGGAACATAGTATCATTAGTGTGATTCAAAACCAAAACCGTACATATAACCACACGAATAACTCCTAAAATCAATCCATTCCTACCCGAAACTCATCAGAAGTCTCCATAACCATCTTCGAACACTCTTGCCTCAGAAATCCACTAAATCTATCTTAATAACAACTGTTGATCTACAGAAACCATTATTGACCAATAAGACAAGGAAACCAGTTGTAAAGAAACACGAAACCACTCGTATCCACTTAATAAGAATCAATAATCAAATTACAATGGTTGAATGAAAGTAATCACATAAACAACAAGCAACATAATGTTTGATGGATCAAAAAGAAGTTAAATCAATGTAACATGATCAAGTAAATAAGATTTTCTTGTACGTGAATCAAAATTATGCAATTACAGATTGGAGTATAAGAGTATTTACGAAAGAATTACTTAATACATGGGAAAAGAACTAGTTATACTAAAACATTAAACAACTATAGTTCTATTGTTTGAACGCACTTCTAAACCATTGTAATCAAATATGATTATAATTATCATCAGAATATCAACAACGAATCACAAATGGAACATAGTATCAATAGTGTGATTCGAAACCAAAACCGAACATATAACCACACGAATAACCCCTAAAATCAATCCAATCCTACCCGAAACTAATCAGAAGACTCCATAACCATCTTCGAACACTCTTGCCATAGAAATCTACTAAATCCATCTTACTAACAACAGTTGATCTAGAGAAACCATTATTGACCAATAAGACAAGGAAACCAGTTGTAAAGAAACACGAAACCACTCGTATCCACTTAATAAGAATCAATAATCAAATTACAATGGTGGAATGAAAGTAATCACACAAACAACAAGAAACGTAATGTTTGATGGATCATAAAGAAGTTAAATCAATGTAAAATGATCAAGTAAATAAGATTTTCTTGTATGTTAATCAAAATTATGCAATTACAAATTCGTGTATAAGAGTATTTACGAAAACATTACTAAATACATGGGAAAGGAACTAGTTATACTAAAACATGAAACAATAATAGTTATATTGTTTGAACGCACTTCTAAACCAATGTAATCAAATATGATTATAATTATCATCAGAATATGAACAATGAATCACAATTGGAACATAGCATCATTAGTGTGATTCAAAACCAAAACCAAACATATAACCGCACGAATAACTCCTAAAATCAATCCATTCCTACCCGAAACTCATCAGAAGTCTCCATAACCATCTTCGAACACTCTTGCCTCAGAAATCCACTAAATCCATCTTAATAACAACTGTTGATCTACAGAAACCATTATTGACCAATAAGACAAGGAAACCAGTTGTAAAGAAAAATGAAACCACTCGTATCCATTTAAAAAGAATCAATAATCAAATTACAATGGTTGAATGAAAGTAATCACATAAACAACAAGCAACATAATGTTTGATGGATCAAAAAGAGGTTAAATCAATGTAACATAATCAAGTAAATAAGATTTTCTGGTACGTGAATCAAAATTATGCAATTACAGATTGGAGTATAAGAGTATTTACGAAAGAATTACTTAATACATGAGAAAGAACTAGTTATACTAAAACATTAAACAACTATAGTTCTATTGTTTGAACACACTTCTAAACCATTGTAATCAAATATGATTATAATTATCATCAGAATATCAAAATTGAATCACAAATGGAACATAGTATCAATAGTGTGATTCGAAACCAAAACCGAACATATAACCACACGAATAACCCCTAAAATCAATCCAATCCTACCCGAAACTAATCAGAAGACTCCATAACCATCTTCGAACACTCTTGCCATAGAAATCCACTAAATTCATCTTAATAACAACTGTTGATCTAGAGAAACCATTATTGACCAATAAGACAAGTTAACGAGTTGTAAAGAAACACGAAACCACTCGTACCCACTTCAATTACAGATTGGTGTATAAGAGTATTTACGAAAGAATTACTAAATACATGAGAAAGGAACTAGTTATACTAAAATATTAAACAACTATAGTTCTATTGATTGAACGCAATTCTAAACCATTAGAATCAAATATGATTATAATTATCATTAGAATATCAACAATGAATCACAAATGAAACATAGTATCATTAGTATGATTGGATACCAAAACCAAACATATAACCACACGAATAACTCCTAAAATCAATCCACTCCTACCCGAAACTCATCAGAAGACTCCATGACCATCTTCGAACACTCTTGCCTCAGAAATCCACTAAATCCATCTTAATAACAACTGTTGATCTACAGAAACCATTATTGACCAATAAGACAAGGAAACCAGTTGTAAAGAAACACGAAACCACTCGTATCCACTTAATAAGAATCAATAATCAAGCTACAATAGTGGAATGAAAATAATCACACAAACAACAAGCAACGTAATGTTTGGTGGATCAAAAAGAAGTTAAATCAATGTAACATGATCTAGTAAATAATATTTTCTTGTACGTGAATCAAAATTATGCAATTACAGATTGGTGTATAAGAGTATTTACGAAAGAATTACTAAATACATGGGAAAGTAACTACTTAATAAGAATCAATAATCAAATTACAATAGTGGAATGAAAGTAATCACACAAACAACAAGCAACGTAATGTTTGATGGATCAAAAAGAAGTTAAATCAATGTAACATGATCTAGTAAATAATATTTTCTTGTACGTGAATTAAAATTATGCAATTACAGATTGGTGTAAAAGAGTATTTACGAAAGAATTACTAAATACATGGGAAAGGAACTAGTTATACAAAAACATTAAACAATTACAGTTCTATTATTTGAAAGCACTTCTAAACCATTGTAATCAAATATGATTATAATTATCATCAGAATATAAACAATGAATCACAAATGGAACATAGTATCATTAGTGTGATTCGAAACCAAAACCGAACATATAACCACACGAATAACTCTTAAAATCAATCCACTCCCACCCGAAACTCATCAGAAGACTCAACAACCATCTTCGAATACTCTTGTCACACCCTCAAAATCCACGTGCGGAGTTTTACCGCGAGGCGTGTGAACAAACCAGGATCACAGTCACTAGTTACTCAGAACGACACTATATGCCATGTTTAAAAATAAACCAATCAAAGTTCAAGTTTTAAAACCATGCGGAAGCGTTTTGTAAATAAGACAAACCCAAAGTATGTAAATGTAAAATTTGGCAAAACACGCGCCAACCCATTATTCAAATCTCATAAATAAAATTCAAATGTCATGACTTAAGATGAAGTCTTAGAATGCATGCTGGACCCGTGTTGTGCTCCTAATGGCAAACTGAATTAACGACCTGAGAATAGCATACTAAAAATGTCAACACAATGGTTGGTGAGTTCAAGAGTTTTCATTTAACATAAACAATAATAATTTGCATCACATAAGAAGTGCATTGAAATAGATAGCTAGTCTATATTCATAAGTAATAACCATAGTGATTTCGCGATCGAAGCTGACTGTGTTGCGTTGGTTGCCTCCCGTCACGACTTACCAGGTCGTAACGATGTTTGTGTTTAGGACAATATTGCACCCGTTTGACCTCGAGTCGCACAGGTGGGGCTTGTCAAACCCAGTAGTACTACCCAAGATTTTCCGCTAGTTACCATTATTAACGATCCGAAAGTGTGAGGACTATCAAGGTATTATACACCATGTTAAAACATACACAACTTATAATAATAATATAGCGTTTGAGAACAAGTATGCTACCTCCCCCAAAAGAGAGTGTTTAAAAGTGGGGCATGAACTCACCTGATGTGTAAACCAACAATAAGTGCAAAGCTTGCAATGAGAGGAAAGACAACCCGTCAAAGGTTACCTAGAACATGTGAGTACATAAGTACGTGCAACCAGAGAAACATAACAACCTTAAGTGCTCATCAACACATCAACCCTAGGGTTTTGAAAAACAAGACTCCTCTAACCTAGTTGACCCGTTTGACCCGTTGGTGACATATTAATTGAAATCTCGTTTAATCAAATGTATCAACTTATCATACATGATTATCAAACAAAGTATTCACGCATATCACATCATCAACCCAAGTCCAACCTAGATCATCATACAACTTATGCGAATCTCAAACAATCAACATGCTCAACACAATCATAAATATATCACAACTAATAATTCATTCATGAAGTCTAATCATGCACAACATGCTATGTGAAGCCACTCACGACTTCACACCCTAAACCCTGCCAATCCTACTCAGTAGGGGCCTCAGATTCACACGCGTGTATGACAATCATAATAACATAAATCAACAAGATTCATTCCAACTAACAAACACAATAATGATCAATTCCAATCCCAAACATGATTTCCTAATCACTAGCCATAATTCATCATCATGTATAATCACCAAGAACCTACATTCCTTAAATGATCAATCAAGCAACCATACAAGCCAAGTAACACATTCCACCACATTAGACATCATCCATAAGCATTCTAACATGCTCCTAACCCATAAACATGCTCACATCATCATATCCAATGATCTTCAAAAATAAAGTTTCCCTTTTTAGAAGGTAACACCCAAAAGTAATCTAACATCCAATTCCTTCATAGTTTCATCAATTTTATACCTAATCAAGTTCATAACATTCATTCTAACATGATAATCATCACTAATTTATCAAAATTCCCAATCATCATGCATAAAAGTTTCCACTTATAGTAAGGTATGAACAAACCCTAGATTTCATGACTTTTCTTGCACAATTCATATAAACCAACATCCAAGCAATGTATCCAACATCATACAATCATCAAATCATGATTCCAAGAACAAAAAGTTTCCTCTTAAGGCAATGTGTGAACAATGTGATCAAACCATGGAATTCTTGCATAATCAACATAATCTAACATTCATACAATCTAACCAACATCAAATTAACATCTAACAATCATCAATTTCACTTTTTCATCATCAATTTCGAATTAGGGTTCATCAAGAATCAAAAACCATGAAAAACTTGATAAAACTCACCTTTAAACGTGTAGAGATGATGATTAACACTTGCTAACACTTGGAACTAATCAAAATCGAATTGTTCTTGCTTGTTCTTGATCAAAATCGCAAAGGATGGGATGTTTGGAGAGGGTTACGGCCGCAAATGGGGAATGGGGGCTAGGGTTGGGTTAAATTTGTTTAAATATGGTAACTTTTTATTTCAATCCAATTACAAAATAAACCCCATTGTTTATATTTTATAAAAACTAATCTTTTTAACACTTTTTAAAAGGTTTTAACTACAAAATATAAACATTACTAATCAACAATAATAATCATATACATTTACAACTAACGGCAAAACATATGAGATCATAGTTACACGTTGTCACGTTATCAAGTAAAATTCACAAACAATAACTTAAAATGCATGAATCACATAACCACAACTAATAATCAACATTATTCATTAGGTTATCATTTGTTTACCATAGATAATTGTTATTAAGTCACCAACGTTCAACGACAACTAGTGTGTGCTCACGACACGTGTATGCAAGACCTAACGGAACTAACGGAGTTTGGTAACGGAAAATTACCAGGTGTCACATTATCCCCATGTTGAAAGAATTTTGTCCCGAAAATTGCGTTACATGGTTGTGTTACATCACTGGTTTACTGCATTGGCATAACGAAATCGAGTGAGTTGTCACATCATCCCCATGTTGAAAGAAATTTCGTCCCGAAATTTAATCAGTACCTTCCCCGGCTGTGACCGTCGTTTCGAACAGATGAGGATACTTGAGCTTCATCTGATCCTCGCGTTCCCACGTGAATTCCGGTCCACGTTTTGAGTTCCAACGAACCTTGACTATAGGTATTTTGCTTTGCTTAAGAGTTTTGACCTCACGGTCCATTACTTCAACAGGCTCCTCAACAAAACGCAATTGCTCATCCACTTGTACTTCCTCGAGTGGTACAACCAAAGTCTCATCAGATAAGCACTTTTTCAGATTTGAGACGTGAAATACGTTGTGAACGCCATTTAATGACTCAGGCAGGTCTAACCGATACGCCACTGGACCTATTCTTTCAAGAATCTCAAATGGTCCAACATATCTCGGGTTAAGCTTGCCTCTTTTGCCAAATCGTATGATGCCTTTCCATGGTGAGACTTTCAACAACACTTTGTCACCAACCTGAAACTCCAAAGGTTTCCGTCGCTTGTCTGCATAGCTCTTTTGTCTGTCTCGCGCTGCAGCCATACGGTTCCGTATCTGCACAATCTTTTCGGTAGTCTCGTGCACCAATTCAGGGCCAGTGAGCTGACTATCACCAACTTCAGCCCAACAAACTGGTGATCTACACTTTCGGCCATACAACGCCTCAAATGGTGCTGCCTGAATACTAGTATGGTAACTGTTATTGTACGAGAATTCAACCAAAGGTAGATGAACTTCCCAATTATTTCCAAAATCAATTACGCAAGCACGTAACATGTCCTCCAAAGTTTGAATAGTACGCTCGGTTTGTCCATCGGTCTGCGAATGATATGCAGTACTCATATCCAACCGCGTTCCCAGAGATTTCTGTAACGATTGCCAGAAATGAGACGTAAAACGAGCATCACGATCAGAGATAATCGAGATCGGCACGCCATGTCTTGAGACCACCTCCTTCAGGTAAATTCTGGTTAATTTGTCCATTTTGTCCGTCTCCTTGATCGCCAAGAAGTGAGCTGACTTAGTTAGTCGATCCACGATCACCCATATCGTGTCACAACCATTAGAAGTTCTGGGTAATTTAGTAATAAAGTCCATAGAGATCTGTTCCCACTTCCATAAAGGAATCTCAGGTTGTTGTAGTAACCTAGATGGCTTCTGATATTCCACTTTAACCTTGGTACAGGTTAGACACTTGCTCACATACGTTGCTACGTCTGCCTTCATATTAGGCCACCAATAGTGCGCTTTCAGGTCATGATACATTTTGTCAGAACCAGGGTGTATGGAATATTTAGACTTATGTGCTTCACTCATGACTAAGTCTCTCAGATCTCCATACATGGGTACCCAAAGTCTATCCATGAAATACCGGATTCCATCGGATTTGACTTCCAACTGTTTGTCCATCCCACGTAAGGATTCAGATCCAATGTTTTCCGCTTTCAAAGCTTCTGTCTGAGCTTCCTTGATTTGTTCCGGCAAGTGGGTGCTGATCGTAAGCTGCAAAGCACACACTCGTCAGGGCTTAGCGATCTCCTTCCTACTCAAAGCATCAGCGACTACATTCGCATTACCTGGGTGATATTTGATAGCACAATCGTAATCGTTTAACAATTCCACCCAGCGTCGCTGCCTCATGTTTAGCTCTTTCTGCTCAAAGATATGCTGAAGACTCTTGTGATCGGTGTAAATAGTGCATTTGGTACCGTACAAGTAATGTCTCCAGATCTTCAAGGCAAAAATCACTGCACCTAACTCCAAATCATGAGTAGTATAGTTCTTTTCATGCACCTTCAGTTGTCTCGAGGCATAGGCTATTACCTTGCCACGTTGCATCAGGACACAACCAAGTCCTTGGATAGAAGCATCACAGTAAACCACAAAATCATCACTTCCTTCTGGTAATGCTAATATTGGCGCGCTACAGAGTTTCTGTTTCAACAACTGAAAAGCGGCTTCTTGACTCTCACCCCATTTATACGTTGTTCCTTTATGGGTCAAGGCTGTGAGAGGTTGAGCGATTTTTGAAAATCCCTCGATGAAACGTCGATAGTACCCTGCCAGTCCAAGAAATTGCCTTATCTCACTAGGCGTCTTGGGTACCGACCAGTTCTTTATAGCCTCAATCTTCGTAGGATCCACATGTATTCCTTTCTCGTTAACAATGTGACCCAAGAATTGCACCTCACGAATCCAGAAATCACACTTAGAAAACTTGGCGTACAACTGTTCCTTCCTAAGCAATTCCAAGATTACACGTAGATGCTCCGCATGCTCCTCCTTGGTCTTTGAATAGATCAATATGTCATCAATAAACACGATAACAAACTGATCGAGGTAGGGTTTGCACACACGATTCATGAGATCCATGAATACCGCTGGTGCATTAGTCAACCCAAAGGGCATGACCAAGAATTCATAATGACCATAACGAGTACGAAATGCGGTTTTAGAGATGTCTTCCTCCCGAACTCTCAGTTGATGATAACCGGACCTCAAATCAATCTTTCAGTAATAGCTTGATCCCTGAAGCTGATCAAACAAGTCATCAATACGAGGTAAAGGGTATCGGTTCTTGACTGTGACCTTGTTCAACTCTCTGTAGTCAATGCACATACGAAAGGTACCATCTTTCTTCTTAACAAAAAGTACAGGTGCTCCCCATGATGATGAGCTCGGTCGAATAAATCCTTTATCCAATAGCTCCTGAAGTTGTGCAGAGAGTTCCTGCAGTTCGTTTGGTGCTAACCGATAAGGTGCTCTCGCAATTGGAGCTGCTCCGGGAGTCAAATCAATCTGAAATTCAACCTGACGATGAGGTGGTAGTCCAGGCAGAACCTCTGGAAACACCTCTGGAAAGTCGCGAACTACCGGGATATTCTCTATCTTCTTCTCTTCTTGTTGTTTATCGGTCACAAGGGCTAATATGGCTAAGTGACCCTTGCGTAGCCACTTCTGCGCTTTCATAAAAGATATGATGCCTATCACTGCACCACTCTTCTCGCCCTTAACTGAGAGAATCTCTCCCTCTTTTAAAGGAATGCGAATAACCTTCTCATGGCATATGACTTCTGCCTGCTTCTCAGACAGCCAATCCATACCTACGACCACATCAAAACTCCCAAGTGTAATAGGCATGAGATCGATATCAAAGGTATGACCAGCGAGTTCTATCTTACAACCCTTAAGGATATGCGTAACGGAGATTTGCTTACCATCAGCTAATTCTACGGTATACTTAGGGTCCAACGCAGAAGGCATATCACTTAGGAGACTACAGAATTTAGTAGAAATAAAACTCCTATCAGCTCCGGTATCAAACAGTATAGAAGCAAAACGACCATTAATAGGAAATTTACCAGTAACAGTAGTAGGATCGTTTAGAGCCTCACCTGATCCCATGACAAAGGCTCTCCCTTTTGCTCCACCATTGTTGCCACCATTATTGTCACCACTGCCCCCATTATTGTTATTACCACCATTTCCATTGCCATTACCATTTCTTTTTAATTGAGGGCAATTTCTCTTGTAATGCCCCTCTTTTCCACATTCAAAGCAACCCTTGGCGTTTCATGGGGCCGTTGGGACTGCTGAGGCTGCTGGGGCTTCTTCATCAACTCCCCACGACAATCCTTTGCCGCGTGTCCAACCTTCCCACAACGCTGGCATCGAAAGCTATCACACCTGCCAGTGTGGTGATAGTTGCATCGGTTGCATTTGGGGCTTTTCCCCGCATAACCACCGGGTCCTTGAGTTGGGGCAGACGATTGGTTGAAGTTGCGGTTGTTATCAAACCTCCTTTGTTGCTGTTGTTGTTGAGGCTGTTGTTGCTGAGGTTGACTACCAGATGTCGACCCCTTGCTGGCATTACTTTCCCACTTGCGTTTGTTGTCGGGCATGCTTGTCACAGCGCCCCGCTTAGGTAACTTCCCTTGCTCCACTGCCTGATCGGTGAGTTTATGAGTCAATCGAATGACCTGTTGAATAGTAGGAAGATTTGCAGCGGTCACCATACTTTGAATTTCCGGCACCAACCCACGTAAGTAGAGCTCAATTCGTCGGCTCGGCGGGTCAACCATGCCAGGACAGAGTGTAGCCAGCTCATGAGACCTAGTAGTGTAAGCTTCAATGTCAGATCCTTCCATCTTTAATTGCCAGAACTCGGCTTCTAGCTTCTGAACTTCATTACGAGGGCAGTATTCCTCTGTCATCATCGTTTTGAATTCATCCCATGGCAGCGCGTTTGCCATCGCCTGACCAAGCATCTGTACTTGCGCATTCCACCACGTGAGTGCTGCACCCTCAAGTGTCCCCGTGGCGAATTTCACCTGGTCCACCGCTGGACAGTTGCATTTGGCGAAGACTGATTCAGTCTTCTCGAACCACCTCACGAGCCCTACAGCTCCCTCAGATCCACTGTAGGTATGGGGCTTGCAATCCATAAATGCCTTGTAAGTACACCCAGGTGGTCCTGTATTCACATGACAGAGTATTTAAATTGACCCGAATGAATTTATCACTTAACGAATTATTTGCGTAATCGATGACTAAAGTCACCGTTTACCTCCAAACTGAGCGGGTTGAGTGTTCAATGCCGCCTGCACATGCTGATTAATCAGAGCAGCTAATTCAGCTGGGGTCATGTTCACGGTGCCGGCGCCACGTCCTCCGCCACGCCCACGGCCACGTCCACGTCCACTGCCTCGGCCGTCCATATTTCACTTTACATTTACAAACACAATAATGAGTAACATCCAACATATTAATCTCATTGAAGTATGGTAAATAATAAGAAAATGTACTGCCACAACCACAACATTTATAACCAAAATAATAACTTATCATAAATAAATTGTAAGTAACTCACAAAATATCCAATCAATGTCAAAATTTCAAGTTTCAGTTGTGTGGGAAACAACCCTTCCCACATAGGTTTTAAAAAAAAAAACGCTATGCAGTCTAGATCATATAAATAGAAAAGAATCAATCAAACAAATCTGATCCATCACTATCTCCGCCGTCTGGGGCTTCTTCGGGCTCTTCCTCGGGGTCTTCATCAACATCTTCTGCTGGTGCAGGATGGTCCACAATCTGTAGTGCTGCAAACTGTGCCTCCAATCCGGTCAACCTATCTTCCACACCTACATTATGAAGCTCCTGCTCGTCCATACGCTCCACAAGCTGCATCACAGTACCAGTCAGGGTATGATGTCCAGTAATAGCCATCGAGAGTCGATCCTGGAGTGTCTCCACTAGTAGGCGTAGCTGGCGCACTTCATATGCTAAAGTGGAGTTCTCGTCAGTGAGTACTCTGATACGCCGACGCTCAGTGTCAAGAGTCGCAACTAAAGCTGCCACAGCCTGCTCGAGAGGAACGTCAAGTGAGGGAAGAGCAGGTGCCGTAGAGGCAGTAGCTGACCTGGTCCTGGGTCCAGTAGTAGCAGGGCCTGGGACCCGCTCCCTGTAAACCATACGGTTCACATAGGTAGCATAGTATCTCCAATCTCGAGGAGGATCAAGCTCGGGTGGCACAAATGGCTGGTCCAAATCTATCTCTCCAGAAGGGTAAGGATACCGCGGCCAATGGGTTCTCGATGAGGTACAGGAGGAGAAGGAGGGGATTCAGAACGCGCAGGTCTTTTACCCAGAACCCGTGATGATGATGCCATGCTGCTGTGCACGTGATGCGTAAGCCAATGGGTATACAGTAAGAGAATAAGCAAAGAGTGACTAATTAACTGTGTACGGTTATAGACTAGTGTGTATGCAACCTAGTTCCCTATAACCAATGGCTCTGATACCAATCTGTCACACCCTCAAAATCCACGTGCGGAGTTTTACCGCGAGGCGTGTGAACAAACCAGGATCACAGTCACTAGTTACTCAGAACGACACTATATGCCATGTTTAAAAATAAACCAATCAAAGTTCAAGTTTTAAAACCATGCAGAAGCGTTTTGTAAATAAGACAAACCCAAAGTATGTAAATGTAAAATTTGGCAAAACACGCGCCAACCCATTATTCAAATCTCATAAATAAAATTCAAATGTCATGACTTAAGATGAAGTCTTAGAATGCATGCTGGACCCGTGTTGTGCTCCTAATGGCAAACTGAATTAACGACCTGAGAATAGCATACTAAAAATGTCAACACAATGGTTGGTGAGTTCAAGAGTTTCATTTAACATAAACAATAATAATTTGCATCACATAAGAAGTGCATTGAAATAGATAGCTAGTCTATATTCATAAGTAATAACCATAGTGATTTCGCGATCGAAGCTGACTGTGTTGCGTTGTTGCCTCCCGTCACGACTTACCAGGTCGTAACGATGTTTGTGTTTAGGACAATATTGCACCCGTTTGACCTCGAGTCGCACAGGTGGGGCTTGTCAAACCCAGTAGTACTACCCAAGATTTCCCGCTAGTTACCATTATTAACGATCCGAAAGTGTGAGGACTATTCAAGGTATTATACACCATGTTAAAACATACACAACTTATAATAATAATATAGCGTTTGAGAACAAGTATGCTACCTCCCCCAAAAGAGAGTGTTTAAAAGTGGGGCATGAACTCACCTGATGCGTAAACCAACAATAAGTGCAAAGCTTGCAATGAGAGGAAAGACAACCCGTCAAAGGTTACCTAGAACATGTGAGTACATAAGTACGTGCAACCAGAGAAACATAACAACCTTAAGTGCTCATCAACACATCAACCCTAGGGTTTTGAAAAACAAGACTCCTCTAACCTAGTTGACCGTTTGACCCGTTGGTGACATATTAATTGAAATCTCGTTTAATCAAATGTATCAACTTATCATACATGATTATCAAACAAAGTATTCACGCATATCACATCATCAACCCAAGTCAACCTAGATCATCATACAACTTATGCGAATCTCAAACAATCAACATGCTCAACACAATCATAAATATATCACAACTAATAATTCATTCATGAAGTCTAATCATGCACAACATGCCATGTGAAGCCACTCACGACTTCACACCCTAAACCCTGCCAATCCTACTCAGTAGGGGCCTCAGATTCACACGCGTGTATGACAATCATAATAACATAAATCAACAAGATTCATTCCAACTAACAAACACAATAATGATCAATTCCAATCCCAAACATGATTTCCTAATCACTAGCCATAATTCATCATCATGTATAATCACCAAGAACCTACATTCCTTAAATGATCAATCAAGCAACCATACAACCCAAGTAACACATTCCACCACATTAGACATCATCCATAAGCATTCTAACATGCTCCTAACCCATAAACATGCTCACATCATCATATCCAATGATCTTCAAAAATAAAGTTTCCCTTTTTAGAAGGTAACACCCAAAAGTAATCTAACATCCAATTCCTTCATAGTTTCATCAATTTTATACCTAATCAAGTTCATAACATTCATTCTAACATGATAATCATCACTAATTTATCAAAATTCCCAATCATCATGCATAAAAGTTTCCACTTATAGTAAGGTATGAACAAACCCTAGATTTCATGACTTTTCTTGCACAATTCATATAAACCAACATCCAAGCAATGTATCCAACATCATACAATCATCAAATCATGATTCCAAGAACAAAAAGTTTCCTCTTAAGGCAATGTGTGAACAATGTGATCAAACCATGGAATTCTTGCATAATCAACATAATCTAACATTCATACAATCTAACCAACATCAAATTAACATCTAACAATCATCAATTTCACTTTTTCATCATCAATTTCGAATTAGGGTTCATCAAGAATCAAAAACCATGAAAAACTTGATAAAACTCACCTTTAAACGTGTAGAGATGATGATTAACACTTGCTAACACTTGGAACTAATCAAAATCGAATTGTTCTTGCTTGTTCTTGATCAAAATCGCAAAGGATGGGATGTTTGGAGAGGGTTACAGCCGCAAATGGGGAATGGGGGCTAGGGTTGGGTTAAATTGTTTAAATATGGTAACTTTTTATTTCAATCCAATTACAAAATAAACCCATTGTTTATATTTTATAAAAACTAATCTTTTTAACACTTTTAAAAGGTTTTAACTACAAAATATAAACATTACTAATCAACAATAATAATCATATACATTTACAACTAACGGCAAAACATATGAGATCATAGTTACACGTTGTCACGTTATCAAGTAAAATTCACAAACAATAACTTAAAATGCATGAATCACATAACCACAACTAATAATCAACATTATTCATTAGGTTATCATTTGTTTACCATAGATAATTGTTATTAAGTCACCAACGTTCAACGACAACTAGTGTGTGCTCACGACACGTGTATGCAAGACCTAACGGAACTAACGGAGTTTGGTAACGGAAAATTACCAGGTGTCACAACTCTTGTCTCAGAAATCCACTAAATCCATCTTAATAACAACTGTTGATCTATAGAAACCATTATTGACCAATAAGACACGGAAACCAGTTGTAAAGAAACACGAAAGCACTCGTAGCCACTTAATAAGAATCAATAATCAAATTACAATGGTGGAATGAAAGTAATCACACAAACAACAAGCAACGTAATGTTTGATGGATCAAAAAGAAGTTAAATCAATGTAACATGATCAAGTAAATAAGATTTTCTTGTACGTGAATCAAAGTTATACAATTACAGATTGGGGTATAAGAGTATTTACGAAAGTATTACTAAATACATGGGAAAGTAACTAGTTATACTAAAACATTAAACAACTATAGTTCTATTGTTTGAACGCACTTCTAAACCATTGCAATCAAATATGATTATAATTATCATCAGAATATCAACAATGAATCACAAATGAACATAGTATCATTAGTGTGATTCAAAACCAAAACCGAACATATAACCACACGAATAACTAGTAAAATCAATTCAACTCCTACCAGAAACTCATCAGAAGACTCCATAACCATCTTCGAACACTCTTTCCTCAGAAATCGACTAAATCCATCTTAATAACAACTGTTGATCTGCAGAAACCATTATTGACCAAGGGAATTTACGAAAAAATTACTAAATACATGGGAAAGGAACTGGTTATACTAAAACATTAAACAACTATAGTTCGATTGTTTGAACGCACTTCTAAACCAATGTAATCAAATATGATTATAATTATCCTCAGAATATCAACAATGAATCACAAATGGAACATAGTATCATTAGTGTGATTCGAAACCAAAACCAAACATATAACCGCACGAATAACTCTAAAATCATTCCACTCCTACCCGAAACTCATCAGAAGACTCCATAACCATCTTCGTACACTCTTGCCTCAGAATCCACTAAATCCATCTTAATAACAACTGTTGATCTACAGAAACCATTATTGACCAATAAGACAAGGAAACCAGTTGTAAAGAAACATGAAAACACTCGTATCCACTTAGTAAGAATCAATAATCAAATTACAATGGTGGAATGAAAGTAATCACACAAACAACAAGCAACGTAATGTTTGATGGATCAAAAAGAAGTTAAATCAATGTAACATTATCAAGTAAATAATATTTTCTAGTACGTGAATCAAAATTATGCAATTACAGATATGTGTATAAGAGTATTTACGAAAGCATTACTAAATACATGGGAAAGTAACTAGTTAAACTAAAACCTTAAACAACTATAGTTCTATTGTTTGACCGAACTTCTAAACCAATGTAATCAAATATGATTATAATTATCATCAGAATATCAACAATGAATCACAAATGGAACATAGTATCATAAGTGTGATTCTAAACCAAAACCGAACATATAACCGCACGAATAACTCCTAAAATCATTCCACTCCTACCCGAAACTCATTAGAAGACTCCATAACCATCTTCGAACACTCTTGCCTCAGAAATCCACTAAATCCATGTTAATAACAACTGTTGCTACAGAAACCATTATTGACCAATAAGACAAGGAAACCAGTTGTAAAGAAACACAAAACCACTCGTATCCACTTAATAAGAATCAATAATCAAATTACAATGGTGGAATGAAAGTAATCACACAAACAACAAGCAACGTAATATTTGATGGATCGAAAAAAAGTAAATCAATGTAACATGATCAAGTAAATATGATTTTCTTGTACGTGAATCAAAATTATGCAATTACAGATTGGTGTATAAGAGTATTTACGAAAGAATTACTAAATACATGGGAAAGTAACTAGTTAAACTAAAACCTAAAACAACTATAGTTCTATTGTTTGAACGCACTTCTAAACCAATGCAATCAAATATGATTATAATTATCATCAGAATATCAACAATGAATCACAAATGAAACATAGTATCATTAGTGTGATTCGAAACTAAAACCGAACATATAACCGCACGAATAACTCGTAAAATCAATCCACTCCTACCAGAAACTCATCAGAAGACTCCATAACCATCTTCGAACACTCTTGCCTCAGAAATCGACTAAATCCATCTTAATAACAACTGTTGATCTACAGAAACCATTATTGACCAAGAGTATTTACGAAAGAATTACTAAATACATGGGAAAGGAATTGGTTATACTAAAACATTAAACAACTATAGTTCTATTGTTTGAACGCACTTATAAACCATTGTAATCAAATATGATTATAATTATCATCAGAATATCAACAATGAATCACAAGTGGAACATAGTATCATTAGTGTGATTCGAAAACAAAACCGAACATATAACCACACGAATAACTCCTAAAATCAATCCACTCCTACCCGAAACTCATCAGAAGACTCCATAACCATCTTCGAACACTCTTGCCTCAGAAATCCACTAAATCCATCTTAATAACTAATGTTGATCTACAGAAAACTTTATTGACCAATAAGACCAGGAAACCAGTTGTAAAGAAACACGAAACCACTCGTATCCACTTAATAAGAATCAATAATCAAATTACAATGGTGGAATGAAAGTAATCACACAAACAACAAGCAACGTAATGTTTGATGTATCAAAAAGAAGTTAAATCAATGTAACATGATCAAGTAAATAAGATTTTCTTGTACGTGAATCAAAATTTTGCAATTACAGATTGGTGTATAAGAGTATTTACTAAAGCATTACTAAATACATGGGAAAGTAACTAGCTAACTAAAACATTAAACAACTATAGTTCTATTGTTTGAACGCACTTCTAAACCAGTGTAATCAAATATGTTTATAATTATCATCAGAATATCAATAATAAATCACAAATGGAACATAGTATCATTAGTGTTTTTCGAAACCAAAACCGAACATATAACCGCCCGAATAACTCCTAAAATCATTCCACTCCTACCCGAAACTCATCAGAAGACTCCATAACCATCTTCGAACACTCTTGCCTCAGAAATCCACTAAATCCATCCTAATAACAACTGTTGATCTACAGAAACCATTATTGACCAATAAGACTAGGAAACCAGTTGTGAAGAAACACGAAACCAGTCGTATCCAATTAATAAGAATCAATAATCAAACTACAATGGTGGAATGAAAGTAATCACACAAACAACAAGCAACGTAATGTTTGATGGATCGAAAAGAAGTAAATCAATGTAACATGATCAAGTAAATAAGATTTTCTTCTACGTTAATCAAAATTATGCAATTACAGATTGGTGTATAAGAGTATTTACGAAAGAATTACCAAATACATGGGAAAGGAACTAGTTATACTAAAATATTAAACAACTATAGTTCTATTGATTGAACGCACTTCTAAACCATTGTAATCAAATAAGATTATAATTATCATCAGAATATCAACAATGAATCACAAATGGAACATAGTATCATAAGTGTGATTCGAAACCAAAACCAAACATATAACCGCACCAATAACTCCTAAAATCATTCCACTCCTACCGAAACTCATCAGAAGACTCCATAACCATCTTCGAACACTCTTGCCCAAGAAATCCACTAAATGCATCTTAATAACAACTGTTGATCTACAGAAACCATTATTGACCAATAAGACAAGGAAACCAGTAGTAAAGAAACACGAAACCACTCGTATCCACTTAATAAGAATCAATAATCAAATTACAATGGTGGAATGAAAGTAATCACACAAACAACAAGCAACGTAATGTTTGATGGATCAAAAAAAAGTTAAATCAATGTAACATGATCAAGTAAATAATATTTTCTTGTACGTGAATCAAAATTATGCAATTACAGATTGGTGTAAAAGAGTATTTACGAAAGAATTACTAAATACATGGGATAGGAACTGGTTATACTAAAACATTAAACAACTATAGTTCTATTGTTTGAACGCACTTCTAAACCATTGTAATCAAATATGATTATAATTATCATCAGAATATCAACAATGAATCACAAATGGAACATAGTATCATTAGCGTGATTCGAAACCAAAACCGAACATATAACCGCACGAATAACTCCTAAAATCATTCCACTCCTACCCGAAACTCATCAGAAGACTCCATAACCATCTTCGAACACTCTTGCCTTAGAAATCCACTAAATCCATCTTAATAACAACTGTTGATCTACAGAAACCATTATTAACCAATAAGACAAGGAAACCAGTTGTAAAGAAACACGAAACCACTCGTATCCACTCAATAAGAATCAATAATCAAATTACAATGGTGGAATAAAAGTAATCACACAAACAACAAGCAACGTAATGTTTAATGGATCAAAAAGAAGTTAAATCAATGTAACATGATCAAGTAAATAATATTTTCTTGTACGTGAATCAAAATTATGCAATTACAGATTGGTGTAAAAGAGTATTTACGAAAGAATTACTAAATACATGGGATAGGAACTGGTTATACTAAAACATTAAACAACTATAGTTCTATTGTTTAAACGCACTTCTAAACCATTGTAATCAAATATGATTATAATTATCATCAGAATATCAACAATGAATCACAAGTGGAACATAGTGCCATTAGTGTGATTTCAAACCAAAACCGAACATATAACCACACGAATAACTCTTAAAATCAATCCACTCCTACCCGAAACTCATCAGAAGACTCCATAACCATCTTCGAACACTCTTGTCTCAAAAATGCACTAAATCCATCTTAATAACAACTGTTGATCAACAGAAACCATTATTGACCGATAAGACACGGAAACCAGTTGTAAAGAAACACGAAACCACTCCTATCCACTTAATAAGAATCAATAATCAAATTACAATGGTGCAATAAAAGTAATCACACAAACAACAAGCAACGTAATGTTTGATGGATCAAAAAGAAGTTAAATCAATGTAACATGATCAAGCAAATAAGATTTTCTTGTACGTGAATCAAAATTATGCAATTACCGATTGGTGTATAAGAGTATTTACGAAAGCATTACTAAATACATGGAAAAGTAACTAGTTAAACTAAAATATTAAACAACTATAGTTCTATTGTTTAAACGCACTTCTAAACCAATGGAATCAAATTTGATTATAATTATCATCAGAATATCAACAATGAATCACAAATGGAACATAGTATCATTAGTGTGATTGGATACCAAACCGAACATATAACCACACGAATAACTCCTAAAATCAATCCACTCCTACCCGAAACTCATCAGAAGACTCCATAACCATCTTCGAACACTCTTGCCTTAGATTCCACTAAATCCATCTTAATAACAACTGTTGATCTACACAAACCATTATTGACCAATAAGACAAGGAAACCAGTTGTAAAGAAACACGAAACCACTCGTATCCACTTAATAAGAATCAATAATCAAATTACAATGGTGGAATGAAAGTAATCACACAAACAACAAGCAACGTAATGTTTGATAGATCAAAAAGAAGTTAAATCAATGTAACATGATCAAGTAAATAAGATTTTCTTGTACGTGAATCAAAATTATGCAATTACAGATTGGTGTATAAGAGTATTTATGAAAGCATTACTAAATACATGGGAAAGTAAGTAGTTAAACTAAAACATTAAACAACTATAGTTCTATTGTTTGAACGCACTTCTAAACCAATGTAATCAAATATGATTATAATTATCATCAGAATATCAACAATGAATCACAAATGGAACATAGTATCATTGGTGTGATTCGAAACCAAAACGAACATATAACCGCACAAATAACTCCTAAAATCATTCCACTCCTACCCGAAACTCATCAAAAGACTCCATAGCCATCTTCGAACACTCTTGCCTCAGATTCCACTAAATCTATCTTAATAACAACTGTTGATCTACACAAACCATTATTGACCAATAAGACAAGGAAACCAGTTGTAAAGAAACACGAAACCACTCGAATCCACTTAATAAGAATCAATAATCAAATTACCATGGTGGAATGAAAGTAATCACACAAACAACAAGCAATGTAATGTTTGATGGATCAAAAAGAAGTTAAATTAATGTAACATGATCAAGTAATAAGATTTTCTTGTACGTGAATCAAAATTATGCAATTACAGATTGGTGTATAAGAGTATTTACGAAAGCATTACTAAATACATGGGAAAGTAACTAGTTAAACTAAAACATTAAACAACTATAGTTCTATTGTTTGAACGCACTTCTAAACCAATGTAATCAAATATGATTCTAATTATCATCAGAATATCAATAATAAATCACAAATGGAACATAGTATTATTAGTGTGATTCGAAACCAAAACCGAACATATAACCACCCGAATAACTCCTAAAATCATTCCACTCCTACCCGAAACTAATCAGAAGACTCCATAACCATCTTCGAACACTCTTGCCTCATAAATCCACTAAATCCATCTTAATAACAACTGTTGATCTACAGAAACCATTATTGACCAATAAGACAAGGAAACCAGTTGTAAAGAAACCCGAAACCAGTCGTATCCACTTAATAAGAATCAATAATCAAATTACAATGGTGGAATGAAAGTAATCACACAAACAACAAGCAACGTAATGTTTGATGGATCGAAAAGAAGTAAATGAATGTAACATGATCAAGTAAATAAGATTTTCTTGTACGCGAATCAAAATTATGCAATTACAAATTGGTGTATAAGAGTATTTACGAAAGAATTACTAAATACATGGGAAAGGAACCAGTTAAACTAAAACATTAAACAACTATAGTTCTATTGTTTGAACGCACTTCTAAACCATGGAACAAATAGTTTATAATTATCATCAGAATATCAACAATGAATCACAAATGAACATAGTATCATTAGTGTGATTGGTACCAAACCGAACATATAACACAGGAATAACTCCTAAAATCATCCCTCCTACCCAAACTCATCAGAAGACTCCATAACCATCTTCGAACACTCTTGCCTCGGAAATCCACTAAATCCATCTTAATAACAACTGTTGATCTACACAAACCATTATTGACCAATAAGACAAGGAAACCAGTTGTAAAGAAACACGAAACCACTCGTATCCACTTAATAAGAATCAATAATCAAATTACAACAGTGGAATGAAAGTAATCACATAAACAACAAGCAACGTAATGTTTGATGGATCAAAAAGAAGTTAAATCAATGTAACATGATCAAGCAAATAAGATTTTCTTGTACGTGAATCAAAATTATGCAATTATAGATTGGTGTATAAGAGTATTTATGAAAGCATTACTAAATACATGGGAAAGTAACTAGTTAAACTAAAACATTAAACAACTATAGTTCTATTGTTTGAACGCACTTCTAAACCAATGTAATCAAATATGATTATAATTATCATCAGAATATCAACAATGAATCACAAGCGGAACATAGTATCATTAGTGTGATTCGAAATCAAAACCGAACATATAACCACACGAATAACTCCCAAAATCAATCCACTCCTACCCGACACACATCAAAAGACTCCATAACCATCTTCGAACACTCTTGCCTTGGAAATCCACTAAATCCATCTTAATAACAACTGTTGATCTACACAAACCATTATTGACCAATAAGACAAGGAAACCAGTTGTAAAGAAACACGAAACCACTTGTATCCACTTAATAAGAATCAATAATCAAATTACAACAGTGGAATGAAAGTAATCACACAAACAACAAGCAACGTAATGCTTGATGGATCAAAAAGAAGTTAAATCAATGTAACATGATCAAGTAAATAAGATTTTCTTGTACGTGAATCAAAATTATGCAATTACAGATTGGGTATAAGAGTATTTACGAAAGCATTACTAAATACTGGAAAGTAACTAGTTATACTAAAACATTAAACAACTATAGTTCAATGTTTGAACGCACTTCTAAACCAATGTAATCAAATATGATTATAATTATCATCAGAATATCAACAATGAATCACAAATGGAACATAGTATCATTAGTGTGATTCGAAATCAAAACCGAACATATAACCACACGAATAACTCCTAAAATCAATCCACTCTACCCGAAACTCATCACAAGACTCCATAACCATCTTCGAACACTCTTGCCTCAGAAATCCACTAAATCCATCTAATAACAACTGTTGATCTACAGAAACCATTATTGACCAATAAGACAAGGAAACCAGTTGTAAAGAAACACGAAACCACTCGTATCCACTTAATAAGAATCAATAATCAAATTACCATGGTGGAATGAAAGTAATCACAAAACTACAGCAACGTAATGTTGATGGATCAAAAGAAGTTAAAACAATGTAACATGATCAAGTAAATAAGATTTTCTTGTAAGTGAATCAAAATTATGCAATTACAGATTGGTGTGTTAGAGTATTTACGAAAGCATTACTAAATACATGGGTAAGTAACTAGTTAAACTAAAACATTAAACAACTATAGTTCTATTGTTTGAACGCACTTCTAAACCAATGTAATCAAATATGACTATAATTATCATCAGAATATCAACAATGAATCACAAATGGAACATAGTATCATTAGTGTGATTCGAAACCAAAACGAACATATAAACGAACCAATAACTCCTAAAATCAATCCACTCCTACCCGAAACTCATCAGAAGACTCCATAACCATCTTCGACACTCTTGCCTCAGATTCCACAAATCCATCTTAGAAAAAAACTGTTGATCTACAGAAACCATTATTGACCAATAAGAAAAGGAAACCAGTTGTAAAGAACACGAAACCACTCGTATCCACTTAATAAGAATCAATAATCAAATTACAATGGTGGAATGAAAGTAATCACACAAACAACAAGCAACGTAATGTTTGATGGATCAAAAAGAAGTTAAATCAATGTAACATGATCAAATAAATAAGATTTTCTTGTACGTGAATCAAAATTATGCAATTACAGATTGGTGTATAAGAGTATTTACGAAAGACATTACATACATGGAAAAGTAACTAGTTAACTAAAACATTTACAACTATAGTTCTATTGTTTAACGCACTTCTAAACCAATGGAATCAAATTGATTATAATTATCATCAGAATATCAGCAATGAATCACAAATGGAACATAGTATCATTAGTGTGATTGGATACCAAACCGAACATATAACCACACGAATAACTCCTAAAATCAATCCACTCCTACCCGAAACTCATCAGAAGACTCCATAACCATCTTCGAACACTCTTGCCTCAGATTCCACTTAATCCATCTTAATAACAACTGTTGATCTACACAAACCATTATTGACCAATAAGACAAGGAAACCAGTTGTAAAGAAACACGAAACCACTCGTATCCACTTAATAAGAATCAATATTCAAATTACCATGGTGGAACGAAAGTAATCACACAAACAACAAGCAACGTAATGTTTGATGGATCAAAAAGAAGTTAAATCAATGTAACATGATCACCTAAATAAGATTTTCTTGTACGTGAATCAAAATTATGCAATTACAGATTGGTGCATAAGAGTATTTACGACAGCATTACTAAATAAATGGGAAAGTAAGTTAAACTAAAACATTAACAACTATAGTTCTATTGTTTGAACGCACTTCTAAACCAATGTAATCAAATATGATTATAATTATCATCAGAATATCAACAATGAATCACAAATGGAACATAGTATCATTAGTGTGATTCGAAACCAAAACCGAACATATAACCGCACAAATAACTCCTAAAATCATTCCACTCTACCCGAAACTCATCAAAAGACTCCATAACCATCTTCGAACACTCTTGCCCAGATTCCACTAAATCCATCTTAATACAACTGTTGATCTACACAAACCATTATTGACAATAAGACAAGGAAACCAGGTAAAAAAAACACGAAACCACTCGTATCCACTTAATAAGAGTCAATAATCAAATTACAATGGTGGAATGAAAGTATCACACAAACAACAAGCAACGTAATGTTTGATGGATCAAAAGAAGTTAAATCAATGTAACATGATCAAGTAAATAGATTATCTTGTACGTGAATCAAAATTATGCAATACAGATTGGTGTATAAGAGTATTTACGAAAGCATTATAAATACATGGGAAAGTAACTAGTTAAACTAAAACATTAAACAACTATAGTTCTATTGTTTGAACGCACTTCTAAACCAATGTAATCAAATATGATTATAATTATCATCAGAATATCAACAATGAATCACAAATGAAACATAGTATCATTAGTGTGATTCGAAACCAAAACCGAACATATGACCGCACCAATAACTCCTAAAATCATTCCACTCCTACCCGAAACTAATCAAAAGACTCTATAACCATCTTCGAACACTCTTGCCTCAGATTCCACTAAATCCATCTTAATAACAACTGTTGATCTACACAAACCATTATTGACCAATAAGACAAGGAAACCAGTTGTAAAGAAACACGAAACCACTCGTATCCACTTAATAAGAATCAATAACCAAATTACAATGGTGGAATGAAAGTAATCACACAAACAACAAGCAACGTAATGTTTGGTGGATCAGAAAGAAGTTAAATCAATGTAATATCATCAAGTAAATAAGATTTTTTTGTACGTGAATCAAAATTATGCAATTATAGATTGGTGTATAAGAGTATTTACAAAAGCATTACTAAATACATGGGAAAGTAACTAGCTAACTAAAACATTAAACAACTATAGTTCTATTGTTTGAATGCACTTCTAAACCAATGTAATCAAATATGATTCTAATTATCATCAGAATATCAATAATAAATCACAAATGGAACATAGTATCATTAGTGTGATTCGAAACCAAAACCGAACATATAACCACCCGAATAACTCCTAAAATCATTCCACTCCTACCCGAAACTAATCAGAAGACTCCATAACCATCTTCGAACACTCTTGCCTCATAAATCCACTAAATCCATCTTAATAACAACTGTTGATCTACAGAAACATTATTGACCAATAACCAAGGAAACAGTTGTAAAGAACCGAAACCAGTCGTATCCACTTAATAAGAATCAATAATCAAATTACAATGGTGGAATGAAAGTAATCACACAAACAACAAGCAACGTAATGTTTGATGGATCGAAAAGAAGTAAATGAATGTAACATGATCAAGTAAATAAGATTTTCTTGTACGTGAATCAAAATTATGCAATTACAGATTGGTGTATAAGAGTATTTACGAAAGAATTACTAAATACATGGGAAAGGAACTAGTTATACTAAAACATTAAACAACTATAGTTCTATTGTTTGAACGCACTTCTAAACCATTGGAATCAAATATGATTATAATTATCATCAGAATATCAACAATGAATCACAAATGAAACATAGTATCATTAGTGTGATTGGATACCAAAACCGAACATATAACCACACGAATAACTCCTAAAATCAATCCACTCCTACCCGAAACTCATCAGAAGACTCCATAACCATCTTCGAACACTCTTGCCTCAGAAATCCACTAAATCCATCTTAATAACAACTGTTGATCTACAGAAACCATTATTGACCAATAAGACAAGGAAACCAGTTGTAAAGAAACACGAAACCACTCGTATCCACTTAATAAGAATCAATAATCAAATTACAATGGTGGAATGAAAGTAATCACACAAACAACAAGCAACGTAATGTTTGATGGGTCAAAAAGAAGTTAAATCAATGTAACATGATCAAGTAAATAAATTTTCTTGTACGTTAATCAAAATTATGCAATTACAGATTGGTGTATAAGGGTATTTACGAAAGCATTACTAAATACATGGGAAAGTAACTAGTTAAACTAAAACATTAAACAACTATAGTTCTATTGCTTGAACGCACTTCTAAACCAATGTAATCAAATATGATTTTAATTATCATCAGAATATCAACAATGAATCACAAATGGAACGTAGTATCATTGGTGTGATTCGAAACCAAAACCAAACATTTAACCGCACAAATAACTCCAAAAATCATTCCACTCCTACCCGAAACTCATCAGAAGACTCCATAACCATCTTCGAACACTCTTGCCTTGGAAATCCACTAAATCCATCTTAATAACAACTGTTGATCTACACAAACCATTATTGACCAATAAGACAAGGAAACCAGTTGTAAAGAAACACGAAACCACTCGTATCCACTTAATAAGAATCAATAATCAAATTACAACAGTGGAATGAAAGTAATCACACAAACAACAAGCAACGTAATGCTTGATGGATCAAAAAGAAGTTAAATCAATGTAACATGATCAAGTAAATAAGATTTTCTTGTACGTGAATCAAAATTATGCAATTACAGATTGGTGTATAAGAGTATTTACGAAAGCATTACTAAATACATGGAAAAGTAACTAGTTAAACTAAAACATTAAACAACTATAGTTCTATTGTTTGAACGCACTTCTAAACCA
>CM046469.1:32485508-32568908 GCA_025506415.1 Flaveria robusta | reverse complement strand
GAAATCTTATTTACTTGATCATGTTACATTGATTTAACTTCTTTTTTGATCCATCAAACATTACGTTGCTTGTTGTTTGTGTGATTACTTCATTCCACCATTGTAATTTGATTATTGATTCTTATTAAGTGGATACGAGTGTTTCGTGTTTCTTTACAACTGGTTTCCTTGTCTTATTGGTCAATAATGGTTTCTGTAGATCAACAGTTGTTTTAAGATGGATTTAGTGGATTCTGAGGCAAGAGTGTTCGAAGATGGTTATGGAGTCTTCTGATGAGTTTCGGTAGGAGTGGATGATTTTAGGAGTTATTCGTGCTGTTATATGTTCGTTTTGGTTTCGAATCACACTAATGATACTATGTTCCATTTGTGATTCATTGTTGATATTCTGATGATAATTATAATCATATTTGATTACATTGGTTTAGAAGTGCGTTCAAACAATAGAACTATAGTTGTTTAATGTTTTAGTTTAACTAGTTACTTTCCCATGTATTTAGTAATGCTTTCGTAAATACTCTTATACACCAATCTGTAATTGCATAATTTTGATTCACGTACAAGAAAATCTTATTTACTTGATCATGTTACATTGATTTAACTTCTTTTTGATCCATCAAACATTACGTTGCTTGTTGTTTGTGTGATTACTTTCATTCCACCATTGTAATTTGATTATTGATTCTTATTAAGTGGATACGAGTGGTTTCGTGTTTCTTTACAACTGGTTTCCTTGTCTTATTGGTCAATAATGGTTTCTGTAGATCAACAGTTGTTATTAAGATGGATTTAGTGGATTTCTGAGGCAAGAGTGTTCGAAGATGGTTATGGAGTCTTCTGATGAGTTTCGGGTAGGAGTGGATTGATTTTAGGAGTTATTCGTGCGGTTATATGTTCGGTTTTGGTTTCGAATCACACTAATGATACTATGTTCCATTTGTGATTCATTGTTGATATTCTGATGATAATTATAATCATATTTGATTACATTGGTTAGAAGTGCGTTCAAACAATAGAACTATAGTTGTTTAATGTTTTATTTTAACTAGTTACTTTCCCATGTATTTAGTAATGCTTTCGTAAATACCCTTATACACCAATCTGTAATTGCATAATTTTGATTAACGTACAAGAAAATCTTATTTACTTGATCATGTTACATTGATTGAACTTCTTTTTGACCCATCAAACATTACGTTGCTTGTTGTTTGTGTGATTACTTTCATTCCACCATTGTAATTTGATTATTGATTCTTATTAAGTGGATACGAGTGGTTTCGTGTTTCTTTACAACTGGTTTCCTTGTCTTATTGGTCAATAATGGTTTCTGTAGATCAACAGTTGTTATTAAGATGGATTTAGTGGATTTCTGAGGCAAGAGTGTTCGAAGATGGTTATGGAGTCTTCTGATGAGTTTCGGGTAGGAGTGGATTGATTTTAGGAGTTATTCGTGCGGTTATATGTTCGGTTTTGGTTTCGAATCACACTAATGATACTATGTTCCATTTGTGATTCATTGTTGATATTCTGATGATAATTATAATCATATTTGATTACATTGGTTTAGAAGTGCGTTCAAACAATAGAACTATAGTTGTTTAATGTTTTAGTATAACTAGTTCCTTTCCCATGTATTTAGTAATGCTTTCGTAAATACTCTTATACACCAATCTGTAATTGCATAATTTTGATTCACGTACAAGAAAATCTTATTTACTTGATCATGTTACATTGATTTAACTTCTTTTTGATCCATCAAACATTACGTTGCTTGTTGTTTGTGTGATTACTTTCATTCCACCATTGTAATTTGATTATTGATTCTTATTAAGTGGATACGAGTGGTTTCGTGTTTCTTTACAACTGGTTTCCTTGTCTTATTGGTCAATAATGGTTTCTGTAGATCAACAGTTGTTATTAAGATGGATTTAGTGGATTTCTGAGGCAAGAGTGTTCGAAGATGGTTATGGAGTCTTCTGATGAGTTTCGGGTAGGAGTGGATTGATTTTAGGAGTTATTCGTGTGGTTATATTTCGTTTTGGTTTCGAATCACACTAATGATACTATGTTCCATTTGTGATTCATTGTTGATATTCTGATGATAATTATAATCATATTTGATTACATTGGTTTAGAAGTGCGTTCAAACAATAGAACTATAGTTGTTTAATTTTTTAGTTTAACTAGTTACTTTCCCATGTATTTAGTAATGCTTTCGTAAATACTCTTATACACCAATCTGTAATTGCATAATTTTGATTCACGTACAAGAAAATCTTATTTACTTGATCATGTTACATTGATTTAACTTCTTTTTGATCCATCAAACATTACGTTGCTTGTTGTTTGTGTGATTACTTTCATTCCACCATTGTAATTTGATTATTGATTCTTATTAAGTGGATACGAGTGGTTTCGTGTTTCTTTACAACTGGTTTCCTTGTCTTATTGGTCAATAATGGTTTCTGTAGATCAACAGTTGTTATTAAGATGGATTTAGTGGATTCTGAGGCAAGAGTGTTCGAAGATGGTTATGGAGTCTTCTGATGAGTTTCGGGTAGGAGTGGATTGATTTTAGGAGTTATTCGTGTGGTTATATGTTCGGTTTTGGTATCCAATCACACTAATGATACTATTTTTCATTTGTGATTCATTGTTGATATTCTGATGATAATTATAATCATATTTGATTCCAATGGTTTAGAAGAGCGTTCAAACAATAGAACTATAGTTGTTTAATGTTTTTAATATAACTAGTTACTTTCCTATGTATTTAGTAATGCTTTCGTAAATACTCTTATACACCAATCTGTAATTGCATAATTTTGATTCACGTACAAGAAAATCTTATTTACTTGATCATGCTACATTGATTTAACTTCTTTTTGATCCATCAAACATTACGTTGCTTGTTGTTTGTGTGATTACTTTCATTCCACCATTGTAATTTGATTATTGATTCTTATTAAGTGGATACGATTGGTTTCGTGTTTCTTTACAACTGGTTTCCTTGTCTTATTGGTCAATAATAGTTTCTGTAGATCAACAGTTGTTATTAAGATGGATTTAGTCGATTTCTGAGGCAAGAGTGTTCGAAGATGGTTATGGAGTCTTCTGATGAGTTTCTGGTAGGAGTGGATTGATTTTAAGAGTTATTCGTGTGGTTATATGTTCGGTTTTGGTTTCGAATCACACTAATGATACTATGTTCCATTTGTGATTCATTGTTGATATTCTGATGATAATTATAATCATATTTGATTACAATGGTTTAGAAGTGCGTTCAAACAATAGAACTATAGTTGTTTAATGTTTTAGTATAACTATTCTTTCTTTCCCATGTATTTAGTAATGCTTTCGTAAATACTCTTATACACCAATCTGTAATTGCATAATTTTGATTCACGTACAAGAAAATCTTATTTACTTGATCATGTTACATTGATTTAACTTCTTTTTGATCCATCAAACATTACGTTGCTTGTTGTTTGTGTGATTACTTTCATTCCACCATTGTAATTTGATTATTGATTCTTATTAAGTGGATACGAGTGGTTTCGTGTTTCTTTACAACTGGTTTCCTTGTCTTATTGGTCAATAATGGTTTCTGTAGATCAACAGTTGTTATTAAGATGGATTTAGTGGATTTCTGAGGCAAGAGTGTTCGAAGATGGTTATGGAGTCTTCTGATGAGTTTCGGGTAGGAGTGGATTGATTTTAGGAGTTATTCGTGTGGTTATATGTTCGGTTTTGGTTTCGAATCACACTAATGATACTATGTTCCATTTGTGATTCATTGTTGATATTCTGATGATAATTATAATCATATTTGATTACATTGGTTTAGAAGTGCGTTCAAACAATAGAACTATAGTTGTTTAATGTTTAGTATAACTAGTTCCTTTCCCATGTATTTAGTAATGCTTTCGTAAATACTCTTATACACCAATCTGTAATTGCATAATTTTGATTTACGTACAAGAAAATCTTATTTACTTGATCATGTTACATTGATTTAACTTCTTTTTGATCCATCAAACATTACGTTGCTTGTTGTTTGTGTGATTACTTTCATTCCACCATTGTAATTTGATTATTGATTCTTATTAAGTGGATACGAGTGGTTTCGTGTTTCTTTACAACTGGTTTCCTTGTCTTATTGGTCAATAATGGTTTCTGTAGATCAACAGTTGTTATTAAGATGGATTTAGTGGATTTCGAGGCAAGAGTGTTCGAAGATGGTTATGGAGTCTTCTGATGAGTTTCGGGTAGGAGTGGATTGATTTTAGGAGTTATTCGTGTGGTTATATGTTCGGTTTTGGTTTCGAATCACACTAATGATACTATGTTCCATTTGTGATTCATTGTTGATATTCTGATGATAATTATAATCATATTTGATTACATTGGTTTAGAAGTGCGTTCAAACAATAGAACTATAGTTGTTTAATGTTTTAGTTTAACTAGTTACTTTCCCATGTATTTAGTAATGCTTTCGTAAATACTCTTATACACCAATCTGTAATTGCATAATTTTGATTCACGTACAAGAAAATCTTATTTACTTGATCATGTTACATTGATTTAACTTCTTTTTGATCCATCAAACATTACGTTGCTTGTTGTTTGTGTGATTACTTTCATTCCACCATTGTAATTTGATTATTGATTCTTATTAAGTAGATACGAGTTGTTTTGTGTTTCTTTACAACTGGTTTCCTTGTCTTAATGGTCAATAATGGTTTCATAGATCAACAGTTGTTATTAAGATGGATTTAGTGGATTTCTGAGGCAAGAGTGTTCGAAGATGGTTATGGAGTCTTCTGATGAGTTTCGGGTAGGAGTGGATTGATTTTAGGAGTTATTCGTGTGGTTATATGTTCGGTTTTGGTTTCGAATCACACTAATGATACTATGTTCCATTTGTGATTCATTGTTGATATTCTGATAATAATTATAATCATATTTGATTACATTGGTTTAGAAGTGCGTTCAAACAATAGAACTATAGTTGTTTAATGTTTTAGTATAACTAGTTACTTTCCCATGTATTTAGTAATGCTTTCGTAAATACTCTTATACACCAATCTGTAATTGCATAATTTTGATTCACGTACAAGAAAATCTTATTTACTTGATCATGTTACATTGATTTAACTTCTTTTTGATCCATCAAACATTACGTTGCTTGTTGTTTGTGTGATTACTTTCATTCCACCATTGTAATTTGATTATTGATTCTTATTAAGTGGATACGAGTGGTTTCGTGTTTCTTTACAACTGGTTTCCTTGTCTTATTGGTCAATAATGGTTTTTGTAGATCAACAGTTGTTATTAAGATGGATTTAGTGGATTCTGAGGCAAGAGTGTTCGAAGATGGTTATGGAGTCTTCTGATGAGTTTCGGGTAGGAGTGGAATGATTTTAGGAGTTATTCGTGTGGTTATATGTTCGGTTTTGGTTTCGAATCACACTAATGATACTATGTTCCATTTGTGATTCATTGTTGATATTCTGATGATAATTATAATCATATTTGATTACATTGGTTTAGAAGTGCGTTCAAACAATAGAACTATAGTTGTTTAATGTTTTAGTTTAACTAGTTACTTTCCCATGTATTTAGTAATGCTTTCGTAAATACTCTTATACACCAATCTGTAATTGCATAATTTTGATTCACGTACAAGAAAATCTTATTTACTTGATAATGTTACATTGATTTAACTTCTTTTTGATCCATCAAACATTACGTTGCTTGTTGTTTGTGTGATTACTTTCATTCCACCATTGTAATTTGATTATTGATTCTTATTAAGTGGATACGAGTGTTTTCGTGTTTCTTTACAACTGGTTTCCTTGTCTTATTGGTCAATAATGATTCTGTAGATCAACAGTTGTTATTAAGATGGATTTAGTGGATTCTGAGGCAAGAGTGTTCGAAGATGGTTATGGAGTCTTCTGATGAGTTTCGGGTAGGAGTGGAATGATTTTAGGAGTTATTCGTGGGTTATATGTTCGGTTTTGGTTTCGAATCACACTAATGATACTATGTTCCATTTGTGATTCATTGTTGATATTCTGATGATAATTATAATCATATTTGATTACATGGTTTAGAAGTGCGTTCAAACAATAGAACTATAGTTGTTTAATGTTTTAGTTTAACTAGTTACTTTCCCATGTATTTAGTAATGCTTTCGTAAATACTCTTATACACCAATCTGTAATTGCATAATTTTGATTCACGTACAAGAAAATCTTATTTACTTGATCATGTTACATTGATTTAACTTCTTTTTGATCCATCAAACATTACGTTGCTTGTTGTTTGTGTGATTACTTTCATTCCACCATTGTAATTTGATTATTGATTCTTATTAAGTGGATACGAGTGGTTTCGTTTCTTGTTTCAACTGTTTCCTTGTCTTATTGGTCAATAATGGTTTCTGTAGATCAACAGTTGTTATTAAGATGGATTTAGTGGATTTCTGAGGCAAGAGTGTTCGAAGATGGTTATGGAGTCTTCTGATGAGTTTCGGGTAGGAGTGGAATGATTTTAGGAGTTATTCGTGTGGTTATATGTTCGGTTTTGGTTTCGAATCACACTAATGATACTATGTTCCATTTGATTCATTGTTGATATTCTGATGATAATTATAATCATATTTGATTACATTGGTTTAGAAGTGCGTTCAAACAATAGAACTATAGTTGTTTAATGTTTTAGTTTAACTAGTTACTTTCCCATGTATTTAGTAATGCTTTCGTAAATACTCTTATACACCAATCTGTAATTGCATAATTTTGATTCACGTACAAGAAAATCTTATTTACTTGATCATGTTACATTGATTTAACTTTTTTTGATCCATCAAACATTACGTTGCTTGTTGTTTGTGTGATTACTTTCATTCCACCATTGTAATTTGATTATTGATTCTTATTAAGTGGATACGAGTGGTTTCGTGTTTCTTTACAACTGGTTTCCTTGTCTTATTGGTCAATAATGGTTTCTGTAGATCAACAGTTGTTATTAAGATGGATTTAGTGGATTCTGAGGCAAGAGTGTTCGAAGATGGTTATGGAGTCTTCTGATGAGTTTCGGGTAGGAGTGGATTGATTTTAGGAGTTATTCGTGCGGTTATATGTTCGGTTTTGGTTTCGAATCACACTAATGATACTATGTTCCATTTGTGATTCATTGTTGATATTCTGATGATAATTATAATCATATTTGATTACATTGGTTTAGAAGTGCGTTCAAACAATAGAACTATAGTTGTTTAATGTTTTAGTATAACTAGTTACTTTCCCATGTATTTAGTAATGCTTTCGTAAATACTCTTATACACCAATCTGTAATTGCATAATTTTGATTCACGTACAAGAAAATCTTATTTACTTGATCATGTTACATTGATTTAACTTCTTTTTGATCCATCAAACATTACGTTGCTTGTTGTTTGTGTGATTACTTTCATTCCACCATTGTAATTTGATTATTGATTCTTATTAAGTGGATACGAGTGTTTCGTGTTTCTTTACAACTGGTTTCCTTGTCTTATTGGTCAATAATGGTTTCTGTAGATCAACAGTTGTTATTAAGATGGATTTAGTGGATTTCTGAGGCAAGAGTGTTCGAAGATGGTTATGGAGTCTTCTGATGAGTTTCGGGTAGGAGTGGAATGATTTTAGGAGTTATTCGTGTGGTTATATGTTCGGTTTTGGTTTCGAATCACACTAATGATACTATGTTCCATTTGTGATTCATTGTTGATATTCTGATGATAATTATAATCATATTTGATTACATTGGTTTAGAAGTGCGTTCAAACAATAGAACTATAGTTGTTTAATGTTTTAGTTTAACTAGTTACTTTCCCATGTATTTAGTAATGCTTTCGTAAATACTCTTATACACCAATCTGTAATTGCATAATTTTGATTCACGTACAAGAAAATCTTATTTACTTGATCATGTTACATTGATTTAACTTCTTTTTGATCCATCAAACATTACGTTGCTTGTTGTTTGTGTGATTACTTTCATTCCACCATTGTAATTTGATTATTGATTCTTATTAAGTGGATACGAGTGGTTTCGTGTTTCTTTACAACTGGTTTCCTTGTCTTATTGGTCAATAATGGTTTCTGTAGATCAACAGTTGTTATTAAGATGGATTTAGTGGATTCTGAGGCAAGAGTGTTCGAAGATGGTTATGGAGTCTTCTGATGAGTTTCGGGTAGGAGTGGATTGATTTTAGGAGTTATTCGTGCGGTTATATGTTCGGTTTGGTTTCGAATCACACTAATGATACTATGTTCCATTTGTGATTCATTGTTGATATTCTGATGATAATTATAATCATATTTGATTACATTGGTTTAGAAGTGCGTTCAAACAATAGAACTATAGTTGTTTAATGTTTTAGTATAACTAGTTACTTTCCCATGTATTTAGTAATGCTTTCGTAAATACTCTTATACACCAATCTGTAATTGCATAATTTTGATTCACGTACAAGAAAATCTTATTTACTTGATCATGTTACATTGATTTAACTTCTTTTTGATCCATCAAACATTACGTTGCTTGTTGTTTGTGTGATTACTTTCATTCCACCATTGTAATTTGATTATTGATTCTTATTAAGTGGATACGAGTGGTTTCGTGTTTCTTTACAACTGGTTTCCTTGTCTTATTGGTCAATAATGGTTTCTGTAGATCAACAGTTGTTATTAAGATGGATTTAGTGGATTCTGAGGCAAGAGTGTTCGAAGATGGTTATGGAGTCTTCTGATGAGTTTCGGGTAGGAGTGGAATGATTTTAGGAGTTATTCGTGCGGTTATATGTTCGGTTTTGGTTTCGAATCACACTAATGATACTATGTTCCATTTGTGATTCATTGTTGATATTCTGATGATAATTATAATCATATTTGATTACATTGGTTTAGAAGTGCGTTCAAACAATAGAACTATAGTTGTTTAATGTTTTAGTTTAACTAGTTACTTTCCCATGTATTTAGTAATGCTTTCGTAAATACTCTTATACACCAATCTGTAATTGCATAATTTTGATTCACGTACAAGAAAATCTTATTTACTTGATCATGTTACATTGATTTAACTTCTTTTTGATCCATCAAACATTACGTTGCTTGTTGTTTGTGTGATTACTTTCATTCCACCATTGTAATTTGATTATTGATTCTTATTAAGTGGATACGAGTGGTTTCGTGTTTCTTTACAACTGGTTTCCTTGTCTTATTGGTCAATAATGGTTTCTGTAGATCAACAGTTGTTATTAAGATGGATTTAGTGGATTCTGAGGCAAGAGTGTTCGAAGATGGTTATGGAGTCTTCTGATGAGTTTCGGGTAGGAGTGGATTGATTTTAGGAGTTATTCGTGTGGTTATATGTTCGGTTTTGGTTTCGAATCACACTAATGATACTATGTTCCATTTGTGATTCATTGTTGATATTCTGATGATAATTATAATCATATTTGATTACATTGGTTTAGAAGTGCGTTCAAACAATAGAACTATAGTTGTTTAATGTTTTAGTTTAACTAGTTACTTTCCCATGTATTTAGTAATGCTTTCGTAAATACTCTTATACACCAATCTGTAATTGCATAATTTTGATTCACGTACAAGAAAATCTTATTTACTTGATCATGTTACATTGATTTAACTTCTTTTTGATCCATCAAACATTACGTTGCTTGTTGTTTGTGTGATTACTTTCATTCCACCATTGTAATTTGATTATTGATTCTTATTAAGTGGATACGAGTGGTTTCGTGTTTCTTTACAACTGGTTTTCTTGTCTTATTGGTCAATAATGGTTTCTGTAGATCAACAGTTGTTATTAAGATGGATTTAGTGGATTCTGAGGCAAGAGTGTTCGAAGATGGTTATGGAGTCTTCTGATGAGTTTCGGGTAGGAGTGGAATGATTTTAGGAGTTATTCGTGTGGTTATATGTTCGGTTTTGGTTTCGAATCACACTAATGATACTATGTTCCATTTGTGATTCATTGTTGATATTCTGATGATAATTATAATCATATTTGATTACATTGGTTTAGAAGTGCGTTCAAACAATAGAACTATAGTTGTTTAATGTTTTAGTTTAACTAGTTACTTTCCCATGTATTTAGTAATGCTTTCGTAAATACTCTTATACACCAATCTGTAATTGCATAATTTTGATTAACGTACAAGAAAATCTTATTTACTTGATCATGTTACATTGATTTAACTTCTTTTTGACCCATCAAACATTACGTTGCTTGTTGTTTGTGTGATTACTTTCATTCCACCATTGTAATTTGATTATTGATTCTTATTAAGTGGATACGAGTGGTTTGTGTTTCTTTACAACTGGTTTCCTTGTCTTATTGGTCAATAATGGTTTCTGTAGATCAACAGTTGTTATTAAGATGGATTTAGTGGATTTCTGAGGCAAGAGTGTTCGAAGATGGTTATGGAGTCTTCTGATGAGTTTCGGGTAGGAGTGGATTGATTTTAGGAGTTATTCGTGTGGTTATATGTTCGGTTTTGGTTTCGAATCACACTAATGATACTATGTTCCATTTGTGATTCATTGTTGATATTCTGATGATAATTATAATCATATTTGATTACATTGGTTTAGAAGTGCGTTCAAACAATAGAACTATAGTTGTTTAATGTTTTAGTATAACTAGTTACTTTCCCATGTATTTAGTAATGCTTTCGTAAATACTCTTATACACCAATCTGTAATTGCATAATTTTGATTCACGTACAAGAAAATCTTATTTACTTGATCATGTTACATTGATTTAACTTCTTTTTGATCCATCAAACATTACGTTGCTTGTTGTTTGTGTGATTACTTTCATTCCACCATTGTAATTTGATTATTGATTTTTATTAAGTGGATACGAGTGGTTTCGTGTTTCTTTACAACTGGTTTCCTTGTCTTATTGGTCAATAATGGTTTCTGTAGATCAACAGTTGTTATTAAGATAGATTTACTGGATTTCTCAGGCAAGAGTGTTCGAAGATGGTTATGGAATCTTCTGATGAGTTTCGGGTAGGAGTGGAATGATTTTAGGAGTTATTCGTGCGGTTATATGTTCGGTTTTGGTTTCGAACCACACTAATGATACTATGTTCTATTCGTGATTCATTGTTGATATTCTGATGATAATTATAATCATATTTGATTACATTGGTTTAGAAGTGCATTCAAACAATAGAACTATAGTTGTTTAATGTTTTAGTTTAACTAGTTACTTTCCCATGTATTTAGTAATGCTTTCGTAAATACTCTTATACACCAATCTGTAATTGCATAATTTTGATTCACGTACAAGAAAATCTTATTTACTTGATCATGTTACATTGATTTAACTTCTTTTTGATCCATCAAACATTACGTTGCTTGTTGTTTGTGTGATTACTTTCATTCCACCATTGTAATTTGATTATTGATTCTTATTAAGTGGATACGAGTGGTTTCGTGTTTCTTTACAACTGGTTTCCTTGTCTTATTGGTCAATAATGGTTTCTGTAGATCAACAGTTGTTATTAAGATGGATTTAGTGGATTCTGAGGCAAGAGTGTTCGAAGATGGTTATGGAGTCTTCTGATGAGTTTCGGGTAGGAGTGAATGATTTTAGGAGTTATTCGTGCGGTTATATGTTCGGTTTTGGTTTCGAATCACACTAATGATACTATGTTCCATTTGTGATTCATTGTTGATATTCTGATGATAATTATAATCATATTTGATTACATTGGTTTAGAAGTGCGTTCAAACAATAGAACTATAGTTGTTTAATGTTTTAGTTTAACTAGTTACTTTCCCATGTATTTAGTAATGCTTTCGTAAATACTCTTATACACCAATCTGTAATTGCATAATTTTGATTCACGTACAAGAAAATCTTATTTACTTGATCATGTTACATTGATTTAACTTCTTTTTGATCCATCAAACATTACGTTGCTTGTTGTTTGTGTGATTACTTTCATTCCACCATTGTAATTTGATTATTGATTCTTATTAAGTGGATACGAGTGGTTTCGTGTTTCTTTACAACTGGTTTCTTGTCTTATTGGTCAATAATGGTTTCTGTAGATCAACAGTTGTTATTAAGATGGATTTAGTGGATTCTGAGGCAAGAGTGTTCGAAGATGGTTATGGAGTCTTCTGATGAGTTTCGGGTAGGAGTGGAATGATTTTAGGAGTTATTCGTGTGGTTATATGTTCGGTTTTGGTTTCGAATCACACTAATGATACTATGTTCCATTTGTGATTCATTGTTGATATTCTGATGATAATTATAATCATATTTGATTACATTGGTTTAGAAGTGCGTTCAAACAATAGAACTATAGTTGTTTAATGTTTTAGTTTAACTAGTTACTTTCCCATGTATTTAGTAATGCTTTCGTAAATACTCTTATACACCAATCTGTAATTGCATAATTTTGATTCACGTACAAGAAAATCTTATTTACTTGATCATGTTACATTGATTTAACTTCTTTTGATCCATCAAACATTACGTTGCTTGTTGTTTGTGTGATTACTTTCATTCCACCATTGTAATTTGATTATTGATTCTTATTAAGTGGATACGAGTGGTTTCGTGTTTCTTTACAACTGGTTTCCTTGTCTTATTGGTCAATAATGGTTTCTGTAGATCAACAGTTGTTATTAAGATGGATTTAGTGGATTCTGAGGCAAGAGTGTTCGAAGATGGTTATGGAGTCTTCTGATGAGTTTCGGGTAGGAGTGGAATGATTTTAGGAGTTATTCGTGCGGTTATATGTTCGGTTTTGGTTTCGAATCACACTAATGATACTATGTTCCATTTGTGATTCATTGTTGATATTCTGATGATAATTATAATCATATTTGATTACATTGGTTTAGAAGTGCGTTCAAACAATAGAACTATAGTTGTTTAATGTTTTAGTTTAACTAGTTACTTTCCCATGTATTTAGTAATGCTTTCGTAAATACTCTTATACACCAATCTGTAATTGCATAATTTTGATTCACGTACAAGAAAATCTTATTACTTGATCATGTTACATTGATTTAACTTCTTTTTGATCCATCAAACATTACGTTGCTTGTTGTTTGTGTGATTACTTTCATTCCACCATTGTAATTTGATTATTGATTCTTATTAAGTGGATACGAGTGGTTTCGTGTTTCTTTACAACTGGTTTCCTTTTCTTATTGGTCAATAATGGTTTGTGTAGATCAACAGTTGTTATTAAGATGGATTTAGTGGAATCTGAGGCAAGAGTGTTCGAAGATGGTTATGGAGTCTTTTGATGAGTTTCGGGTAGGAGTGGAATGATTTTAGGAGTTATTGGTGCGGTTATATGTTCGGTTTTGGTTTCGAATCACACTAATGATACTATGTTCCATTTGTGATTCATTGTTGATATTCTGATGATAATTATAATCATATTTGATTACATTGGTTTAGAAGTGCGTTCAAACAATAGAACTATAGTTGTTTAATGTTTTAGTTTAACTAGTTACTTTCCCATGTATTTAGTAATGCTTTCGTAAATACTCTTATACACCAATCTGTAATTGCATAATTTTGATTCACGTACAAGAAAATCTTATTTACTTGATCATGTTACATTGATTTAACTTCTTTTTGATCCATCAAACATTACGTTGCTTGTTGTTTGTGTGATTACTTTCATTCCACCATTGTAATTTGATTATTGATTCTTATTAAGTGGATACGAGTGGTTTCGTGTTTCTTTACAACTGGTTTCCTTGTCTTATTGGTCAATAATGGTTTCTGTAGATCAACAGTTGTTATTAAGATGGATTTAGTGGATTCTGAGGCAAGAGTGTTCGAAGATGGTTATGGAGTCTTCTGATGAGTTTCGGGTAGGAGTGGAATGATTTTAGGAGTTATTCGTGCGGTTATATGTTCGGTTTTGGTTTCGAATCACACTAATGATACTATGTTCATTTGTGATTCATTGTTGATATTCTGATGATAATTATAATCATATTTGATTACATTGGTTTAGAAGTGCGTTCAAACAATAGAACTATAGTTGTTTAATGTTTTAGTTTAACTAGTTACTTTCCCATGTATTTAGTAATGCTTTCGTAAATACTCTTATACACCAATCTGTAATTGCATAATTTTGATTCACGTACAAGAAAATCTTATTTACTTGATCATGTTACATTGATTTAACTTCTTTTTGATCCATCAAACATTACGTTGCTTGTTGTTTGTGTGATTACTTTCATTCCACCATTGTAATTTGATTATTGATTCTTATTAAGTGGATACGAGTGGTTTCGTGTTTCTTTACAACTGGTTTCTTTGTCTTATTGGTCAATAATGGTTTCTGTAGATCAACAGTTGTTATTAAGATGGATTTAGTGGATTCTGAGGCAAGAGTGTTCGAAGATGGTTATGGAGTCTTCTGATGAGTTTCGGGTAGGAGTGGAATGATTTTAGGAGTTATTCGTGTGGTTATATGTTCGGTTTTGGTTTCGAATCACACTAATGATACTATGTTCCATTTGTGATTCATTGTTGATATTCTGATGATAATTATAATCATATTTGATTACATTGGTTTAGAAGTGTGTTCAAACAATAGAACTATAGTTGTTTAATGTTTTAGTTTAACTAGTTACTTTCCCATGTATTTAGTAATGCTTTCGTAAATACTCTTATACACCAATCTGTAATTGCATAATTTTGATTCACGTACAAGAAAATCTTATTTACTTGATCATGTTACATTGATTTAACTTCTTTTTGATCCATCAAACATTACGTTGCTTGTTGTTTGTGTGATTACTTTCATTCCACCATTGTAATTTGATTATTGATTCTTATTAAGTGGATACGAGTGGTTTCGTGTTTCTTTACAACTGGTTTCCTTGTCTTATTGGTCAATAATGGTTTCTGTAGATCAACAGTTGTTATTAAGATGGATTTAGTGGATTCTGAGGCAAGAGTGTTCGAAGATGGTTATGGAGTCTTCTGATGAGTTTCGGGTAGGAGTGGAATTATTTTAGGAGTTATTCGTGCGGTTATATGTTCGGTTTTGGTTTCGAATCACCGTAATGATACTATGTTTCATTTGTGATTCATTGTTGATATTCTGATGATAATTATAATCATATTTGATTACATTGGTTTAGAAGTGCGTTCAAACAATAGAACTATAGTTGTTTAATGTTTTAGTTTAACTAGTTACTTTCCCATGTATTTAGTAATGCTTTCGTAAATACTCTTATACACCAATCTGTAATTGCATAATTTTGATTCACGTACAAGAAAATCTTATTTACTTGATCATGTTACATTGATTTAACTTCTTTTTGATCCATCAAACATTACGTTGCTTGTTGTTTGTGTGATTACTTTCATTCCACAATTGTAATTTGATTATTGATTCTTATTAAGTGGATACGAGTGGTTTCGTGTTTCTTTACAACTGGTTTCTTTGTCTTATTGGTCAATAATGGTTTCTGTAGATCAACAGTTGTTATTAAGATGGATTTAGTGGATTCTGAGGCAAGAGTGTTCGAAGATGGTTATGAAGTCTTCTGATGAGTTTCGGGTAGGAGTGGAATGATTTTAGGAGTTATTCGTGCGGTTATATGTTCGGTTTTGGTTTCGAATCACCGTAATGATACTATGTTTCATTTGTGATTCATTGTTGATATTCTGATGATAATTATAATCATATTTGATTACATTGGTTTAGAAGTGCGTTCAAACAATAGAACTATAGTTGTTTAATGTTTTAGTTTAACTAGTTACTTTCCCATGTATTTAGTAATGCTTTCGTAAATACTCTTATACACCAATCTATAATTGCATAATTTTGATTCACGTACAAGAAAATCTTATTTACTTGATCATGTTACATTGATTTAACTTCTTTTTGATCCATCAAACATTACGTTGCTTGTTGTTTGTGTGATTACTTTCATTCCACAATTGTAATTTGATTATTGATTCTTATTAAGTGGATACGAGTGGTTTCGTGTTTCTTTACAACTGGTTTCCTTGTCTTATTGGTCAATAATGGTTTCTGTAGATCAACAATTGTTATTAAGATGGATTTAGTGGATTCTGAGGCAAGAGTGTTCGAAGATGGTTATGGAGTCTTCTGATGAGTTTCGGGTAGGAGTGGAATGATTTTAGGAGTTATTCGTGCGGTTATATGTTCGGTTTTGGTTTCGAATCACAGTAATGATACTATGTTCCATTTGTGATTCATTGTTGATATTCTGATGATAACAATAATCATATTTGATTACATTGGTTTAGAAGTGCGTTCAAATAATAGAACTCTAGTTGTTTAATGTTTTAGTTTAACTAGTTACTTTCCCAAGTATTTAGTAATGCTTTCGTAAATACTCTTATACACCAATCTGTAATTGCATAATTTTGATTCACGTACAAGAAAATCTTATTTACTTGATCATGTTACATTGATTTATCTTCTTTTTGATCCATCAAACATTACGTTGCTTGTTGTTTGTGTGGTTACTTTCATCCACCATTGTAATTTGATTATTGATTCTTATTAAGTGGATACGAGTGATTTCGTGTTTCTTTACAACTGGTTTCCTTGTCTTATTGGTCAATAATGGTTTTTGTAGATCAACAGTTGTTATGAAGATGGATTTAGTGGATTCTGAGGCAAGAGTGTTCGAAGATGGTTATGGAGTCTTCTGATGAGTTTCGGGTAGGAGTGGAATTATTTTAGGAGTTATTCGTGTGGTTATATGTTCGGTTTTGGTTTCGAATCACACTAATGATACTATGTTCCATTTGTGATTCATTGTTGATATTCAAATTATAGTTATAATCATATTTGATTACATTGGTTTAGAAGTGCGTTGAAACAATAGAACTATAGTTGTTTAATGTTTTAGTTTAACTAGTTACTTTCCCATGTATTTAGTAATGCTTTCGTAAATACTCTTATACACCAATCTGTAATTGCATAATTTTGATTAACGTACAAGAAAATCTTATTTACTTAATCATGTTACAATGATTTAACTTCTTTTTGATTCATCAAACATTATGTTGCTTGTTGTTAGTGTGATTACTTTCATTCCACCATTGTAATTTGATTATTGATTCTTATTAAGTGGATACGAGTGGTTTCCTGTTTCTTTACAACTGGTTTCCTTGTCTTATTGGTCAATAATGGTTTCTGTAGATCAACAGTTGTTATTAAGATGGATTTAGTGGATTCTGAGGCAAGAGTGTTCGAAGATGGTTATAGAGTTTACTGATGAGTTTCGGGTAGGAGTGGATTGATTTTAGGAGTTATTCGTGTGGTTATATGTTCGGTTTTGGTTTCGAATCACACTAATGATACTATGTTCCACTTGTGATTCATTGTTGATATTCTGATGATAATTATAATCATATTTGATTACAATGGTTTAGAAGTGCGTTCAAACAATAGAACTATAGTTGTTTAATGTTTTAGTATAACCAGTTCCTTTCCCATGTATTTAGTAATTCTTTCGTAAATACTCTTGGTCAATAATGGTTTCTGTAGATCAACAGTTGTTATTAAGATGGATTTAGTCGATTTCTGAGGCAAGAGTGTTCGAAGATGGTTATGGAGTCTTCTGATGAGTTTCTGGTAGGAGTGGATTGATTTTACGAGTTATTCGTGTGGTTATATGTTCGGTTTTGGTTTCGAATCACACTAATGATACTATGTTCCATTTGTGATTCATTGTTGATATTCTGATTATAATTATAATCATATTTGATTACATTGGTTTAGAAGTGCGTTCAAACAATAGAACTATAGTTGTTTAATGTTTTAGTTTAACTAGTTACTTTCCCATGTATTTAGTAATTCTTTCGTAAATACTCTTTTACACCAATCTGTAAATTGCATAATTTTGATTCACGTACAAGAAAATATTATTTACTTGATAATGTTACAATGATTTAACATCTTTTTGATCCATCAAACATTACGTTGCTAGTTGTTTGTGTGATTACTTTCATTCCATCATTGTAATTTGATTATTGATTCTTATTAAGTGGATACGAGTGGTTTCGTGTTTCTTTACAACTGGTTTCCTTGTCTTATTGGTCAATAATAGTTTCTGTAGATCAACAGTTGTTATTAAGATGGATTTAGTGGATTTCTGAGACAAGAGTGTTCGAAGATAGTTACAGAGTCCTCTAACGAGTTTCGGGTAGGATTGGAATGATTTTAGGAGTTATTCGTGCGGTTATGTGTTCGGTTTTGGTTTCGAACCACACTAATGATACTATGTTCCATTTGTGATTCATTGTTGATATTCTGATGATAATTATAATCATATTTGATTACATTGGTTTAGAAGTGTGTTCAAACAATAGAACTATAGTTGTTTAATGTTTTAGTTTAACTAGTTACTTTCCCATGTATTTAGTAATGCTTTCGTAAATACTCTTATACTCCAATCTATAATTGCATAATTTTGATTAACGTACAAGAAAATCTTATTTACTTAATCATGTTACATTGATTTAACTTCTTTTTGACCCATCAAACATTACGTTGCATGTTGTTTGTGTGATTACTTTCATTCCATCATTGTAATTTGATTATTGATTCTTATTAAGTGGATACGAGTGGTTTCGTGTTTCTTTACAACTGGTTTCCTTGTCTTATTGGTCAATAATGGTTTCTGTAGATCAACAGTTGTTATTAAGATGGATTTAATGGATTCTAAGGCAAGTGTCACACCCCGGGCCCAAGTAGGGTGGAACGTCACAGACTGGCAACACATATGGCAGCGGAAACTAACCATCAAAAGAGCACACAAGGAGAGAAATCACATGGCATTACATTAAAAGTTTTAACAACCCAAATACAACGGTCAAAGCCGGGTCATAACTGGATTAATCCAAATTAAAGTAAATTCATAAGTTCAACAAACACCCAAACAAGTTGTCCAATGATAGATTCAAACTACTTAATGCCATGTGGTGGTCACGGAACTAGGTCATCCAAGGGGTTCTCCAACTATTCCAAGCTTCCATCAAGGATTACCTAAAACATGCTCAAAAGATTTTTGTGTCAACTAAAAAGTTGGTGAATTCAAGTGCTTAAAGTTTAAAAACAAAAGGACTCCTTAGAATCCATAAGTAAATTTTAAAATCATAAGTATCATTGTTGTGGGGTCACAATCAACCCTGCACTCAGTCCCGGCTAGCCTCTTCTAAATTTGTGTTAATACCGGTTAACCCATAGGGATAACTGAACCTTAAATAGTGAACCATACCTGCTGGATGGTTCACCTTAGTATCTTATAATACCTGTCACATGACACAAACGACCCCGCAGGATCTCAGTGTGGTACCCTTCCCATTCATGATGGAAGGCACTGTGTGTGGGGGATTCCCCAAGTAGATCTACCCATATAGAACAAGCGGTTCACACAAGAATTAATGATTGTGATACAATTAAGAGCAGGTTCAATATTAACCACAACATACAAGTATCATTGCACATAAGTGATTTCAAAGTAAGCATAGCATGTTTCATCCCAAAACAGTAGTAAAAAGGGAACACTAGAACTCACCTTAGGGTTAGGTCAACGGTTCCTTGAGCAAAGAAAGATTCAATTCCTAGCACCCTATCATCATGATTCAAGTAATAAGCTAAATGATCTATGGTTATTATAAGAGTAACTAGGTTAATTAAGTTAAAAAGTTCAACTAACTTTGGTTCTTTAACAATTGTGTTAAAAAGTTTCCTTTTTAGGTAAGTTGTCTTTCTTTATGTAAATGACATGTTTTTATGATTTAAATCAGTTTGATAAGGTGATGATAAGTTTAACAATTAATTTTAGTCATTTATTGATCATTTTATGGTGAAATTGTAGAATTACACTTTAGTCCCTCAAGTTTAACAATTCACAGTTTTTACCCTAAAGTTTGATTTCTATCATTTCATGACTCATTATGGCCCTTAATAATTTCCAGAAGTTTTACATATTTAAAATGACCTATTTTAACCCAACTTTTCAGTATTTTAATTTGGAGAATTTAAAATACCTATAACTAGTTACCGGTTATGGTCAAACCGACAATTTAACGTCTAGTTTTGAATATTGTAATTTTTAACCTATAAGACTTATGTATTGCTTTTTAAACACTTCCAATAAACTTTTTAATCTGTTTTAAATGGAATTTTTGAGTCATTACAGCCAAAAGCTTTGGTTTGTATGAAATCGTTTGTAAACTCGTTTTTACCCGAAACCGAACATTCTAAGTTGATTTTTCTTCAAAATTTTTACCAAATTACCACCTTGAGGTCTCTAAGTTACTGAAATTTCATTAATTCCATGATTTTATACTTGTTACACAATTTTTAGAATTTTTCTCCAAAATCTCCCGGTTTAGGTCTATTTTGCTAATTCTATTTATAAAAATTACAATTTAACCCAATAAATCACCAAATCCAATTTTTAACACTAAAATATATATTTTAGGGCCTGGAAATTATAAATTTTGATATTTGTTAAGTTTAACCAATAACTTTCAATTTTACCACTTTTCGGGTCCTAGATTTACCTCATTTAGACCATTTTACCATGCTTTTCATAATGTTTACCCCAAGTCACGAATTTTACAGGTTTAATATCATCAAACTACTGGAACAAAAGTTGAACTCACGGATTTATACATACAAGTCACCATTGATGCTTTTAGAGGGTGTTAATCACCTTTTACACATGTGTAATCGATATGTTTCAAGCATAATCATCACCAAACCATTATGTAACTTTTAAACCAGCTTCATAAGGAGTTCATAAACTATTTTAGAGCAGGCTTTTAACATGGGTTGAAAGGCTTTTCAAAACAGGTGGCTTTTTGGTGCTAAACCCATGAAAAGGATGGTTTTCAAGGTGAAAGCTTGTGCACCATCCAGAGATTCACTAATCTATCATGAGATATACCTTTAATGAAGTTAAAAGCTCCTCAAAAACAAGGTTATAGAAGCAAGTTTCTGTTAGAACAAAGAAAGTAAGATTTTTGATAGAATAAAGGTGTAAAACTCAAGAAATAGCCTCATTCGGGTATATTGGTGCTTACACTTCAGATGTTCCATGATTTTGGGGTGATTTTAAGAGTGAAAAGGCTGTTGAATCTCGAGCTCAAGCTGTAACCTCCTGTTCTTGCAAGAACCTTGCTTGAAAACTCACCAAAGTCAACTTTCTAGCTTGTTTCGCACTTGGTCGATGCTTGGTTGGTGTTGTTCTTCGAAAATCTTGCTAAGAAGATGAAGAAAATGCAGAGAAATGGAGGAGGAAGAGCTGAATTCGTGAATGAGGGAGAGAGAGTGAGGTTGGGAGTGGGTTTGCATGTATGGGGAAGAGAAGAGGTGGAGTGTGTAGGTGGATTTGAAGATTTCAAGGGAATGAGGTGAGTGGAGGGAAAGGGGGCGGCCGAAATTAGGTGGTTGGGGGTTTTAATTTTGAATTTTGTTGGTATTTTATTAATTAAAGTAGATTAAGTGTAGTATAATTTTAGTAGGTAGTGTTATTTGGTAGTAGTTTCTTGTTTTTAGATTTTTAAGTGTAAGAATCCATATATATAATTCAAGATTGGATTTTGATTTATTATTATCACCCATGATTTATTTTACCTTGAAATTAAATTTCATCACCTAATTAATACTTGTCAAGGATTATCTATTAATTTCTAGACTAAGTCAAGGCATAAAGGTATCATCTAAGGCAATCAAGCATGAAATCAAATAATCATGTAAAAATGATAATAATAATAATACTATGGATAAAATAATGTTAAATTAAATTTAGGGTTAGGGTTGGACCTAGGAGCTGGTTGTTACATTCTCCCACAGTTTAGGAAATTTCGTCCCGAAATTTTAGCTTCGATTAGATTCAGGACGGTTGGGTTTGAAGGGGTGCGGATAATCTTTTCTCATCTCGTCTTCTCGTTCCCAAGTGAATTCAGGTCCTCGCCTGGAATTCCGTCTTACTTTAACCTTGGGTATACGACTTCGTCTGAGTTTCTTGACCAATCGGTCAGTGATCTCAACATGTTCTTCCACAAAATTCAGCTTGTTATTAATTCGAGCTTCCTTCAAAGGCAATTCCAGGGCTTTGGCTACAAAACACTTCTTTAAGTTAGAAACATGGAATGTGTCATGTATGTAGCTTAACTCTTGACGTAGTTTTAATTGATAAGCCACTGGGCCAATTCTAGCAAGTATTTCAAATGGTCCAATGTATCTTGGGCTTAGCTTGCCTTTCTTACCAAATCTTATGGCTCCCTTCCATGGTGCGACCTTTAGCATCACTCTATCACCTACCTAGAATTCCAAGGGTTTTCGCCTTCTGTCAGTGTATTTCTTCTGATGATCTCTGGCTGCTCTTAGACGCTCTTTGATTTTAAATATTTTGTCTGTGGTCTCCATCATGATGTCGGGTCCCGTCACTTGGCTGTCCCCAACCTCATTCCAACTTAATGGCGATCGACATTTCCTACCATATAGGGCTTCATACGGGGCTGCTTTTATACTTGCGTGGTAACTATTATTGTAGGAAAACTCTACTAGAGGAAGATGGTTGTCCCAGTTCCCACCGAAGTCAATCACGCAAGCTCTTAACGTCCTCCAAAGTTTGAATGGTTCTTTCACTTTGTCCGTCGGTTTGAGGGTGGTATGCAGTGCTTAAATCCAGACGGGTCCCTAAAGCCTGTTGGAGTGATCTCCAAAAACGAGAGGTGAAGCGACTATCATGGTCTGAGATAATCGATAGTGGCACTCCATGTCTGGTCACTATTTCATCGATGTAAAGTTGGGCTAGCTTTGGCAAGTCGTAGTCCTCTCGAATGGGCAAGAAATGGGCTGATTTGGTAAGCCTATCCACTATTACCCAAATAGCATCATGTCCTCTGAAGGTTCTTGGTAACTTCGTAATGAAATCCATTGTGATGTTATCCCATTTTCACTCTGGAATTTCGGGTTGTTGCAAAGTTCCTGACGGCTTTTGATTTTCAGCTTTTACCATTGCGCACGTCAGACACTTCCCAACATAGGTGGCGATTGATTTCTTGATTCCAGGCCACCAGAAAAGTGCCTTTAAGTCTTGGTACATTTTATCACTTCCTGGGTGAATCGAGTATCTAGACTTGTGAACTTCATCTAGGATTATCTCTCTAATCCCTCCATACTTTGGTACCCACGTTCTTCCTTCACACTTGTACAAACCATCGTTGCTCAACTCTAAACGCTTTTCCATTCCTGTTAGCATCTCCTCAGCTAGGTTATCCTCCTTCAGTGCTTCACCTTGAGTTTCCTTTAGCCTAGCAATAAGGCTGGTATACACACTCATCCTTAAGGCACGGACGCGAAGGGGTTTTTCCCTTTCCTTTCTACTTAAGGCATCTGCCACTACATTTGCCTTGCCGGGATGGTAGCGGATTTCACATTCGTAATCATTCAATAGCTCAACCGACCCATCTTGTCTGACGCATGTTTAACATCTTCTGATCAAGAATGTGTTGCAAGCTTCTATGATCAGTATAGATAATGCACTTGGTGCCATAAAGATAGTGCCTCCATATTTTGAGTGCAAACACCATGGCACCCAATTCCAGATCATGAGTCCTGTAGTTCTTTTCATGCTCATTCAACAGTCTGGATGCGTAAGCAATCACCTTATCTCATTGCATTAGCACGCATCCTAGTCCCTGACGTGAGGCGTCACAATAGACTATGAAATCCTCAACTCCTTCAGGTAGGGCGAGGATAGGTGCACTACACAGTTTCTCCTTGAGTGTTTTAAATGCTTTGTTCTGTTCTTGTTCCCATACAAAGGCTGTATTCTTCTTAGTCAAAGCAGTTAACGGCTGCACTATTCGCGAGAAGTCTTTGATGAACCTCCAGTAGTATCCAGCTAAACCAAGAAATTGTCTTATCTCGGTAGGAGTTTCAGGAATCTTCCAATTCTGAATAGCCTTTATTTTTGAGGGGTCCACTTGAATCCCATCTTTATTCACTACATGCCCTAGAAATTGGATTTCACGCATCCAAAATTCGCATTTGGAGAATTTGGCATATAGCTGCTCATTCTTGAGCAACTCAAGAATCAGTCTAAGATGCTTCTCATGCTCTTCTTTACTACGGGAGTAGATTAAGATATCATCAATGAACACAATCACAAACTTGTCTAGATATGGGCGACATACTCGGTTCATGAGATCCATAAATGCCGCTGGTGCATTAGTCAGTCCAAAGGGCATGACTAGGTACTCATAGTGTCCATATCTAGTTCTAAAGGCTGTTTTGGGTATGTCTTCTTCTCTTATCTTCAGTTGATGGTATCCCGATCTTAAATCTATCTTGGAAAAATAACTAGCTCCTTGTAGTTGATCGAATAGATCATCAATTCTCGGAAGAGGATAACGATTCTTTATTGTCAGCTTGTTTAATTCTCGGTAATCAATACACATACGTAGGGTTCCATCCTTCTTCTTCACGAATAGCACCGGGGCACCCCATGGAGAAACACTTGGTCGTATAAATCCCTTGTCAAGTAGCTCTTGGATTTGTGTCATTAGCTCTTTCATCTCGGGCGGGGCGAGTCGGTATGGTGCCTTGGCCACTGGTGCAGCTCTAGGCAATAAATCTATTTGAAACTCAACTTGTCGGGTTAGAGGGAGTTCCGGTAGATCTTCGGGAAATACTTCCGGATATTTAAAAACCACTGGTATGTCCTCGATCTTCTTTTCCTCTTTTGCCTTCATCACATAGACTATGAAAGCTGAGCATCCTTTCATGAGACTCTTGGTAGCCTTTAGGTGGGATATCATAGGATATAGCGCGTTACTTCTTTCACCATGAACAACTAACGTTTTCCCATCGCTTAAAGGTATTTTAAGTAAACGTTCATCACACACGATTTCAGCCCTATTTTTGGCTAACCAATCCATCCCAACAACTACATCAAAACCTCCTAGCGTTATAGGCATCAGGTCTATCTTAAATAAATTACTCTCTAGCTCCATTGAGCAACCTTTGATGATTTCATTAGTTTCTATTATATTACCGTCGGCTAGCTCTACGGTATAGGCATCGGCTAAGGTGCAAGCTTTCAAATCAATCAAGGGCCTAAAGGTAGTAGAAACAAAGCTACCTGTCGCTCCAGTATCAAATAGAACAGTAGCAGGATGGTGGTTAATGAGAAACGACCATTGACCACATCGGGTTCCTTACGAGCACCGTTCGGATCCATCACGAACGCTCTTCCTTTGGGTTTGTTGGGTTTGGCATCCTTGTCCCTTGCTAATTTAGGGCACTTGTTCCTCATATGTCCTGGATCTCCACATTCATAGCATTGCTTACCCGGTTCATATGTACAATCTTTAATCAAATGACCAGTTCTTTTACACCTGAAACAAGGCATTGGGTTGCAATCTCCTTAGTGGTGTAGTTTGCACTTGTTACAAAATGGGCTTGTACCTAAGTACAATTTTCGAGCCCTTCCACCATGATCATCACGCCTTGCTCCTTCACTGGTTCTCTTACTTGAACTACCACGGTTACCCATCATCTTCTTAACATCAAACCACTTCCTTTTCTCACCCATTACCTTCTTCTTATCTTCTACCTTCACATGCTCGGTCCATCCAGCTCTAATCAAGTCATCAGTCAAGCTACTTGTGAAATCAACTGCAGCTTGTAGGGTCGTGGGCCTGGAAGATCAAACCATACCTCTAACCCTGGGATGTAATCCCCAGATGAAACGGGCTACACCTTTGGCTTCCGGTGTCACTAGATGTGGCACAGTCGGGACAAAGGCAGAAAACGATTGATGTACTCCGTGTAGTTCGTGCCTTTCATTTCCAAGCTCAGAAATTCAGATTCTAGCTTCTCAAGCTGATTGATTGGATAGTATTTGTTGGTCATTAGCTCTCTGAATTCGGACCAGTTCATCCTTCCAACAGCATTCCTTCCACGAGGTTGAACAATAGTTCTCCACCACTCTAGTGCTGATCCCTTGAGTGATTGAGAAGCAAACCTTACCATGTGCTCGAGTTTGCACTCGCTGATGTCCAGCACAGCTTCCATCTCATCCAGCCATCGGTAGGTCTCAATTGCACCCTCGGTGCCATAGAAGTCCTTTGGTTTGCATGCCATAAAGGTTTTGTAGGAACACCCATTCCTTATCTCCTCGGTGTCATCATTGTTGGCTTTGTCATTCCCAGGTTCACCGTTCCCGGTTGCATTACCCCGATCAGCGTTGATCTGGGCAATGATGGTTGGAATGGCATTTGCAATTTGTTGCGCCACCAAGTTGGCAATCCTTTCCTTGTTTTCCAAGTTGACGTTCGCTCCACGTGGTGCTTCTGGTTGAGTAGGTGCTTGGTTTTCATTCTGGTTCCTAGCTTCTTCACTTCTTCCCCTAGTTGCTCCTCTTCTTCCAATACGAACTCCTCGTCTCAGTGGCATTCTGGTGTCATCATAGACAAATCTGTTTAGCATCTCATAAATTAGTTTCAATTATCTCATAACAACTGATTTTACTCCTACTAGCCACTAAACCCGGGACATAAAGGTTTTCCACATTTTATGATATTCAAAGATACTTCATTCAATTAATGGGATAGATTATATCACAAAACAACATAATTTAACTTATGTCACATAACATCGCATAATTTCATTCAAAATCATTCTGCAAGAGTTAGCATCATAAGCAAAAGTCCATAAATAGATAAATGCAACCACAACCAAACATAATAGTTAAAGCATCATAGTTTCACAAATTGGAAGGTGCCATCACCCCCGTAATAATAATAATAGTGTCTGAAATAGATAATAGTTTCTCAAATAGTTCAATAGTCTCTTGCACTCAATCCAATGCTTCTCACGTCATCATTGCCATTTCTTCTTCAGCCATCCAAACCAACCTGAACTTTTCTTCTTCTGCTTCTGCTCCATGCGCTGAACACTATGAGACGCCATCATGGCTTGGAACTGTGCAGACTGGGAGGTCCGAGTAGCATGCTGCAGGGTCACCTCGTGACGCTGAATAGTCCGGAGTATCTCTCCAAGAGTAGGGTCAGAAGGACCAAAGTCACTAGCCCGACGGCTAGACTGGGTGTAGGGATCTCTGGCAAGGACACTCGGGCCATCAAACATGCTTCGCCTCGGCAGCAACCAATACTCGTCGTGTGTGTGGCGTCTAGGCGGGTCAATCACTGGAGGTGCTGGAGCTGGAGCCACTGCAGGAGGAGGGGGAGGGGGCGGCATCCTGAAAGAAACAGATGTCCCTGGCCTGGTACTCTTTCGGGGACGGGTGATGACACGAGCACCACTACTCCTTATAGGCGGGATAGGCGCGGTGACATGAGGAGAGTGGGATCGCGTTCTGCTTCTGACCGGAGATGATGATACAGAGTCTTCCGAGGGCTCAGTGTCTTCCAAGGTCACGGAAATCCATCCAGGGTGTCCACACTTTCGCATGTACTCTTCGTATTCAGTCTGAGGCGTTGACTTCTTAACACTTCCCACATGGGCAGTCTCATCAATAGGGTATGCGCGCCTTTCCTTTATCAGCCATAGCCTACAAATCCTGTAAGATTTTCATGAGTAAATTGGTTTCTCATAGCTCATGATAATAATAATAATAGTAATCATAATAGTATCTATAGCAGTGATGGCAGTAGCATCAATAATCAGTAGTATCAGTAATTAGTAGCATCAAAAATCAGTAGTATCTCGATATAACAAGCATGAAAGTCACTTTTAAAATTTTTGGCCACACAAAAGAAATTTTCTTGAATCATCAACCCAAAATACAGAGTTTAACATCACCTAAGGATCCATGCCAGAACTCACGCTTTCGGTAAATTCATGATTACGTTGATCAAGTGTAATCATCAATTTACCCAACCCGCTTACTCCGACATATTCCAAACAAGGACAGTCCTAAGGAATCAGGGTTGTAGCCTAGGGTCTACTAAGGTATTCCCAATTTCTCTACAACCTGTGGCTCTGATACCAATCTGTCACACCCCGGGCCCAAGTAGGGTGGAACGTCACAGACTGGCAACACATATGGCAGCGGAAACTAACCATCAAAAGAGCACACAAGGAGAGAAATCACATGGCATTGCATTAAAAGTTTTAACAACCCAAATACAACGGTCAAAGCCGGGTCATAACAGGATTAATCCAAATTAAAGTAAATTCATAAGTTCAACAAACACCCAAACAAATTGTCCAATAATAGATTCAAACTACTTAATGCCATGTGGTGGTCACGGAACTAGGTCATCCAAGGGGTTCTCCAACTATTCCAAGTTTCCATCAAGGATTACCTGAAACATGCTCAAAAGATTTTTGTGTCAACTAAAAAGTTGGTGAATTCAAGTGCTTAAAGTTTAAAAACAAAAGGACTCCTTAGAATCCATAAGTAAATTTTAAAATCATAAGTATCATTGTTGTGGGGTCACAATCAACCCTGCACTTAGTCCCGGCTAGCCTCTTCTAAATTTGTTTTAATACCGGTTAACCCATAGGGATAACTGAGCCTTAAATAGTGAACCATACCTGCTAGATGGTTCATCTTAGTATCTTATAATACCTGTCACATGACACAAACGACCCCGCAGGATCTCAGTGTGGTACCCTTCCCATTCATGATGGAAGACACTGTGTGTGGGGGATTCCCCAAGTAGATCTACCCATATAGAACAAGCGGTTCACACAAGAATTAATGATTGTGATACAATTAAGAGCAGGTTCAATATTAACCACAACATACAAGTATCATTGCACATAAATGATTTCAAAGTAAGCATAGCATGTTTCATCCCAAAACAGTAGTAAAAAGGGAACACTAGAACTCACCTTAGGGTTAGGTCAACGGTTCCTTAAGTAAAGAAAGATTCAATTTCTAGCACCCTATCATCATGATTCAAGTAATAAGCTAAATGATCTATGGTTATTATAAGAGTAACTAGGTTAATTAAGTTAAAAAGTTCAACTAACTTTGGTTCTTTAACAATTGTGTTAAAAAGTTTTCTTTTTAGGTAAGTTGTCTTTCTTTATGTAAATGACACGTTTTTATGATTTAAATCAGTTTGATAAGGTGATGATAAATTTAACAAGTAATTTTAGTCATTTATTGATCATTTTATGGTAAAATTGCAGAATTACACTTTAGTCCCTCAAGTTTAACAATTTAAAGTGTTTACCCTAAAGTTTGATTTCTATCATTTCATGACTCATTGTGGCCCTTAATAATTTCCAGAAGTTTTACATATTTAAAATGACCTATTTTAACCCAACTTTTCAGTATTTTAATTTGGAGAATTTAAAATACCTATAACTAGTTACCGGTTATGGTTAAACCGACAATTTAACGTCTAGTTTTGAATATTGTAATTTTTAACCCATAAGACTTATGTATTACTTTTTAAACACTTCCAATAAACTTTTTAATCTGTTTTAAATGGAATTTTTGAGTCATTATAGCCAAAAGCTTTGGTTTGTATGAAATCGTTTGTAAACTCGTTTTTACCCGAAACCGAACATTCTAAGTTGATTTTTCTTCAAAATTTTTACCAAATTACCACCTTGATGTCTCTAAGTTACTGAAATTTCATTAATTCTATGATTTTATACTTGTTACACAATTTTTAGAATTTTTCTCCAAAATCTCCCTGTTTAGGTCTATTTTGCTAATTCTATTTATAAAAATTACAATTTAACCCAATAAATCACCAAATCCGGTTTTTAACACTAAAAAATATATTTTAGGGCCTGGAAATTATAAATTTTGATATTTGTTAAGTTTAACCAGTAACTTCCAATTTTACCACTTTTCGGGTCCTAGATTTACCTCATTTAGACCATTTTACCATGCTTTTCATAATGTTTACCCCAAGTCACGAATTTTACAGGTTTAATATCGTCAAACTACTGGAACAAAAGTTGAACTCACAGATTTATACATACAAGTCACCATTGATGCTTTTAGAGGGTGTTAATCGCCTTTTACACATGTGTAATCGATATGTTTCAAGCATAATCATCACCAAACCATTATGTAACTTTTAAACCAGCTTCATAAGGAGTTCATAAACTGTTTTAGAGTAGGTTTTTAACATGGGTTGAAAGGCTTTTCAAAACAGGTGGCTTTTTGGTGCTAAACCCATGAAAATGAGGGTTTTCAAGGTGAAAGCTTGTGCACCATCTAGAGATTCACTAATCTATCATGAGATATACCTTTAATGAAGTTAAAAACTCCTCAAAAACAAGGTTATAGCAGCAAGTATATGTTAGAACAAAGAAAGTAAGATTTTTGATAGAATAAAGGTGTAAAACTCAAGAAATAGCCTCATTCGGGTACATTGGTGCTTACACTTCAGATGTTCCATGATTTTGGGGTGATTTTAAGAGTGAAAAGGCTGTTGAATCTCGAGCTCAAGCTGTAACCTCCCGCTCTTGCAAGAACCTTGCTTGAAAACTCACCAAAGTCCACTTTCTAGCTTGTTTCGCACTTGGTCGATGCTTGGTTGGTGTTGTTCTTTGAAAATCTTGCTAAGAAGATGAAGAAAATGCAGAGAAATGGAGGAGGAAGAGCTGAATTCAAGAATGAGGGAGAGAGAGTGAGGTTGGGAGTGGGTTTGCATGTATGGGGAAGAGAAGAGGTGGAGTGTGTAGGTGGATTTGAAGATTTCAAGGGAGTGAGGAGAGTGGAGGGAAAGGGGGCGGCCAAAATTAGGTGGTTGGGGGTTTTAATTTTGAATTTTGTTGGTATTTTATTAATTAAAGTAGATTAAGTGTAGTATAATTTTAGTAGGTAGTGTTATTTGGTAGTAGTTTCTTGTTTTTAGATTTTTAAGTGTAAGAATCCATATATATAATTCAAGATTGGATTTTGATTTATTATTATCACCCATGATTTATTTTACCTTAAAATTAAATTTCATCACCTAATTAATACTTGTCAAGGATTATCTATTAATTTCTAGACTAAGTCAAGGCATAAAGGTATCATCTAAGGCAATCAAGCATGAAATCAAATAATCAAGTAAAAATGATAATAATAATAATACTATGGATAAAATAATATTAAATTAAATTTAAGATTAGGGTTGGACCTAGGAGCTGGTTGTTACACTGCCGAGTTTTGGGTAGGAGTGGAATGATTTTAGGTGATGAAATCAAATTAAATTTCGAAGATGGTTACGGAGTCCTCTGACGAGTTTTGGGTAGGAGTGGAATGATTTTAGGAGTTATTCGTGCGGTTATATGTTCGATTTTGGTTTCGAATCACACTAATGATACTATGTTCCATTTGTGATTCATTGTTGATATTCTAGATGATAATTATAATCATATTTGATTACATTGGTTCAGAAGTGCGTTCAAACAATAGAACTATAGTTGTTTAATGTTTTAGTTTAACTAGTTACTTTCCCATGTATTTAGTAATGCTTTCGTAAATACCCTTATACACCAATCTGTAATTGCATAATTTTGATTAACGTATAAGAAAATCTTATTTACTTGATCATGTTACATTGATTTAACTTCTTTTTGACCAATCAAACGTTAAGTTGCTTGTTGTTTGTGTGATTACTTTCATTCCACCATTGTAATTTGATTATTGATTATTATTAAGTGGATATGAGTGGTTTCGTGTTTCTTTACAACTGGTTTCCTTGTCTTATTGGTCAATAATGGTTTATGTAGACCAACAGTTGTTATTAAGATGGATTTAGTGGATTTATGAGGCAAGAGTGTTCGAAGATGGTTATGGAGTCTTCTGATGAGTTTCTGGTAGGAGTGGATTGATTTTACGAGTTATTCGTGTGGTTATATGTTCGGTTTTGGTTTCGAATCACACTAATGATACTATGTTCCATTTGTGATTCATTGTTGATATTCTGATGATAATTATAATCATATTTGATTACAATGGTTTAGAAGTGCGTTCAAACAATAGAACTATAGTTGTTTAATGTTTTTGTATAACTAGTTCCTTTCCATGTATTTAGTAATTCTTTCGTAAATACTCTTTTACACCAATCTGTAATTGCATAATTTTGATTCACGTACAAGAAAATATTATTTACTTGATAATGTTACATTGATTTAACTTCTTTTTGATCCATCAAACATTACGTTGCTTGTTGTTTGTGTGATTACTTTCATTCCACCATTGTAATTTGATTATTGATTCTTATTAAGTGGATACGAGTGGTTTCATGTTTCTTTACAACTGGTTTCCTTGTCTTATTGGTCAACAATAGTTTCTGTAGATCAACAGTTGTTATTAAAATGGATTTAGTGGATTTCTGAGCCAAGAGTGTTCGAAGATGGTTATAGAGTCCTCCGACGAGATTCGGGGTAGGAGTGAAATGATTTTAGGAGTTATTCGTGCGGTTATATGTTCGGTTTTGGTTTTGAATCACACTAATGATATTATGTTCCATTTGTGATTCATTGTTGATATTCTAGATGATAATTATAATCATATTTGATTACATTGGTTTAGAAGTGCGTTCAAACAATAGAACTATAGCTGTTTAATGTTTTAGTTTAACTAGTTACTTTCCTATGTATTTAGTAATGCTTTCGTAAATACTCTTATACTCCAATCTGTAATTGTAGAATTTTGATTAACGTACAAGAAAATCTTATTTACTTAATCATGTTACATTGATTTAACTTCTTTTTGACCCATCAAACATTACGTTGCTTGTTGTTTGTGTGATTACTTTCATTCCACCATTGTAATTTGATTATTGATTCTTATAATTGGATACGAGTGGTTTCATGTTTCCTTACAACTGGTTTCCTTGTCTTATTGGTCAATAATGGTTTCTGTAGATCAACAGTTGTTATTAAGATGGATTTAGTGGATTTCTGAGGCAAGAGTGTTCGAAGATGGTTATGGAGTCTTCTGATGAGTTTCGGGTAGGAGTGGATTGATTTTAGCTTTGGTAATCATTAGATCTCAAGTTTATTGAGATTTGATTGATTTTGGATTAATTTCGTGTTGAAAAAGTTTTTCAGATTCATCCAGCGAAATTACAGTTCAATCAGCGAAACTGTGAGCTTTAGCTAGCGAAACTACAAGTGTTTTGCTTATTGTGATTGTTTCAGCAAACTCTGCGAAAGTACCATCATTGAACGAAAGTTCAATAGTGCTTGTGATCCATCATCAAGCGAAATTGCTGCCGAATTTACATTTGAACGAAAGTTCAAGCTAGTTTCGAGCGAAACTGTTTGCGAAACCAGCAAAATTAATCAGTTTGCTAGTGAAACTGCTGCCGAAATTATCAGCGAAAGTAGCAACGAAACTACTGCATTCAAGCGAAACTATTGATTCTTCTACGAAATTATCATGTATAAGATGACAACTCTCACCCTTGCTGATTTGGAGAGTGTGGCACCTAATAGACCCCCGAGACTGATCAATGGAGATAATTTTAAGGATTGGAAGAGATGCCTGAAAGCATTCTTTTACTACATGAATCATAATCAGTGGGAATCAATCATCTCTGGTCCTCACATTCTGACTGTTACTGTTGGAGATGCCGTCTCTCAAAACAAGGACCCAGTCACGTTTACTGAAAAGGATCTGAAGTTGATTGATAGGGATCAGAAAGCATTTGGAGCTTTAACTTTGTGTCTTGCACCAGATATTTACAACCATTTTGCTGAGTACAAGAATGCCAAGTCTCTTTATGATGCATTATGTGAATTTTATGACGGGAATGATGAGTTAGTGAAGGACAAAGGTATTCAGGCTGAGAAAGAGTTCAACTCATTTGTGGGTTACAAGAATGAGAGTCTTACTGATCTGACAAATCGTTTTCTGACTGTATCGAGTACATTAAAGAAGTATGATGAAAAACTCTCAAATAGTGAACAAGTGAATAGGTTGTTGGATTCCCTCCCACCGCAATGGAGCCTATAGGTGAGGATGCTGAAACAAGAGAGAGGATTCATAGATTACAAGCTTATGGATATCATCAACAAGCTTAAATCATTTGAATTAGACATGAAGAGAAGAGAGTTTAATCAGTCCATCATGCCATCATCTGGTTTTCCACAGAATGCTGCATTACTTACTTCCGCTACAAGCTCATCAATGCAAGCATCAAGACAAGGAGGAGTGAATACAAGTGTCTCATGTGATCAAATTGGTGGTGGTGTTAATTCTGTTGGAGATCAAGCTAATTCAAAATCTACTTATGGAACGTCAATCCCATCTGAGACAATGGCATTGTTTGGAATGTTTGTGCAAAGCTACGAGGCATTGGTGGCTGGCGAATTAAAGGGAAGAGGGATGACTATGGAAGACATGTATCAGGTCGATCTGGATGATTTGGAAAAAACTGATATTCAGTGGCAAATGGCGATGTTGACTCTCAAAGCAAGAAGGTTTATGGAAAGAACAGGAAGGAAGAACTTTGGAGGTCAAAATTCTAACTCTAAGTTAGGTTTTGATAAATCCAAATTGAGATGTTTTAACTGCAAGCAGTTAGGACATTTCAAAAGAGAATGTCCATTGCCAATTGTCACAGATCCAATCAACTCCGGAGTTCCAAGACTAGTTTCAAGTGGAGAAAAGGAAGAAAGTAAACAGAAGAAAGAGACAACTTTGATATCAAGCTTTGACTGGAGTGCAGAAGCTGAGGAAACTAAAGAAGAAATCAATCAAGCTCTTGTTGCTGAGGTTATAGAAGAGGAGGAGAATGTGGAAGAGTTTGATCTGTTCAAGGAATTTAGAAGTGAAGCTGAAGTATCTCAAGGTGTTAAGAATAAGAGGAAGAAGTGTGTTGAGAAGAATGAGACTGGTAATTTGATGGCTGATGATTTGAAAGAAGATGAAGGTGAGAAGGTAAAGTTCGCAGGGAACCAGATGAAAGAGAAGAGCAAAGAGGAGAATGATGCTGCAACCACTGTTGAGGAAAACGTGAAGAGTACTCCAGTGTGTCAATGTGAAAAGGCTCTGGCAGCTGAGAAAGTGGTGATGGGCCTCCCTTATGAGGTAATACAAGACATGTGTTCTTCTGCTTGCAAGATAAGGTTATTTGGTGCGTATAAAGCAAATTGTTTGTTGCGTGACAATGAAAAGGATTTAAAACGAATTAATGAAGAGCTTAAACTAAACGAGTCAAAATATTTTGTTAAATTAAATGAAGCTTTAAAAGAAAATGAACATTTAAAAAGAATTGTTTTAGAAAAAAATGTTGAAATAAATACTTTGACTGAAAGAGTTGCACTTGCTGAGTTTGAAACAAGTAAAGTTCAGTCAAAACTTGATAAATGGACAATTTCTGGAATGAAACATGACGATTTATGTAAATCACAACGGGGGGCTAGGATTAAAACGGGTTTGGGTTATGAAAATGCTTCGGTTTATCCTCCTCCTAGTACTTATTGTTATTCACCTATGCCTGTTCCACACCCTTCAAATGATTTGATTCAAATAGATACTAACAGTCTGTCTACAGGTTTAGAAGGTGTGAATTCTAAGGAGGTGCGTGAGGAGTACGGTTATGGACCGACTAGTGGGCTTGGATGCAATAGTTTTAGTACACCTAAACCTCAACGTTTTGTTTTAGATCATAGCTCTAGTTTAAGTTCAGTTTTTGTTTCCCAAAAATCTATCCTAGATATTGATTCTGCGTGTTCTAGTGATGTTTCCACATCTTCATTGAATGATTTCAGATGTAATGTTGATGCTTCTAATACTTGTGTGAATGATGTTGTGAATGACTCTGATATCGAGAGCAAAGATAAAATTAAAAGTAGTTTTTTTGAAAAATTCTTTTCTCGTCCCATTCCATCATTTACCCCAATTAAAAATTTCACAATCTAATGACAGGGTAATGTCATCTTCTTGTGCAATCACAAGTGGTACAAGTACCACATGTACTTCAGATGAGAATGCATCAACATTTGTAAATAACCATTCTTTAAAAGACAAAATTAGAACTAGAGATATGTATGAGACTTACAGTGATGTTGATTCTAGATTGTCTGAATGCGATGAGGAAATATGCGTAGATAAAATTCCTGAGTTGAGGCATAATAGACCTAGATAAAAATTTCATTGTTTTAAATGTGGTAAAGATGATCATGTAGTTAAAAACTATCCTGAGCTTCATCACAGACATGTTCATAAGAACTCTTTTGGCAGTAGATTAACTCATCTAGTTAATAATTTCTTTAGCGCAAGATCATTTGTACCAAAGCCCAAAGTTGTTCAAACATGGGTTCCTATTTCAGCCGGTTAATCTATTCATTCTATTTATGTAGGAGTCATCCATTAGAGCTGTAAATAGTGTTTGGCATGTTGATAGTGGATGCTCCAGACACATGACAGGGCTAAAGGACTTGCTGACGAATTATCGCATCATCAATGGAGGATATGTTGCATTTGCTGGCGACAACAAAGGTGGTAAAATGATAGGTCAAGGGGAGGTCTCTAATGGATCCCTTACATTGGAGAAAGTCAATTTTGTGCCAGAGCTCGCATTCAATCTTTTGAGCGTCTCACAAATTTGTGATAAAGACATCCCGGTTCTTTTCCTCTCCAATGAATGACTATTTCTGAAACCCGGGTTTGCTATTCCAGTGGGGATGGTGCTCATGCGAGCTCTGAGAAAGAATGATACATATCTTCTTGACATGGGATCTAAAGAATCAACGTCCACTATCACCTGTCTTCTATCTAAAGCTTCAACCTCTGAATCTTTCTTGTGGCATCGTAGATTGGGCCATGTTAATTTCAAAAATATTAACAAATTAGTTAAAAAAAATCTTGTTAGAGGATTACCATTAAAAGACTTCTCTGTTATTGAGAAATGCATGGTCTGTGCCAAAGGAAAACAACATAAGAAACCACATAAACCAAAACTTGAAAATAGCATTTCTAATCCCCTCGAGTTGTTACATACTGATTTGTTTGGCCCAATCAGCGTTAAATCCATTGCTAAGAAATCTTTTTGCCTTGTTGTTACAGATGACTTTTCAAGGTATTCATGGGTGAGATTTCTAGCACATAAAGGAGAAGTTGCTGAAGAGCTGCAGAAGTTAATTCTTTCAATCGAAATGATAAGCAAGAGGAAGATAATGGCTATTCGAAGTGACAATGGTACCGAGTTTAGAAATCACATTTTTGATTCCTTCTGTGCAAGTAAAGGTATTTTGAGACAGTTCAGTGCTGCCAGAACACCTCAGCAAAACGGTGTTGCTGAGAGAAAGAATCGCACTCTTATAGAAGCCGCTAGCATTATGCTTATCGAATCCGCTTTACCAATTATTTTCTGGGCTGAGGCGGTGAATTGTGCTTCGTATGTTCTTAACCGGGTGTTGATTATAAAAGACAAAATGAAGACTCCTTATGAATTGTTTCATAAAAGGAAGCCATTGATTGATTTCTTTCGTCCATTTGGATGCTCGTGTACCTTGTTGAACACTCATGCACAGAAGACGAAATTTGGAGCAGTGTCAGATGAGTGTTACTTCGTTGGTTATTCATCCTCTCAGAAAGCTTATAGGGTGTATAACAAGAGAACACGTATTGTGCAGGAGTCATTTTATGTTGATTGGCAAGAATCTAATCCTTCTGATGTTCAGACTAAACCTGCATGGTTCTTTGATTCCAATACGATCTTCAACTCCTTCAATCTTCCAGTTTTCGATGATGATGCGTCCTTCTCTAATGTTCCTTCGACACCAACCTCTACATCATCTCAAACTTTTCCATCGCCCTCACTTGTTGAACCTGTTCAACAATCTTCCATTATCTACACAACCTCAATCCATTAGCACACTTCAACCTAATCCATTACCCTTAACCACTGACTTTAAAACATTAAAAGACCACCCTCATGATAACATAATTAGATCAATCACTGATGGTGTTAGGACGCGGAGTCAATCTGGTTTGATAAACGTGTTCTTATTCTCCTGTTTTATATCCCAAATCGTTCCAAAGAATGTTCATGCAGCTCTTCAGGATCCATGTTGGGTTGAGTCCATGCAATTGGAGCTACAACAGTTTAGGAAACTCAAGGTGTGGACACTGGTTGATCTTCCTCCAAACAAATGCCCAATTGACACGAAATGGAAGTTCAAGAACAAACCCGATGATCGTGGCATTGTGGTGAGGAATAAATCCCGTTTGATGGTTCAAGGATTTGCTCAGGAAGAAGGGATTGATTACACAGAAGTCTTTGCTCCCATAGCCCGTCTTGAAGCAATTAGGATCTTTCTGGCTCATGCCGCACATAAGCAATTCAAGGTCTATCAGATGGATGTTAAATGTGCCTTTCTCTATGGAGACATTGATGAAGATATATATGTGTGTCAACCACCAGGGTTTGAGGATCCAGATTTTCCTGACAAAGTATACAAGCTTGATAAATCTCTCTATGGTCTACATCAAGCCCCTCGCATCTGGTACGAGACTCTAACACAGTATCTTCTGACCAATGGTTTCTCTAGTGGCACCATCGATATGACTTTATTCAAAAAAGAGGTGGATGGTGAGATGCTAATTGTGCAAGTCTATGTTGACGATATCATTTTTGGCTCCACCAATCCAAAGCTATGTCGAGAATTTGAGGAGGTTATGCGAAGTCGCTTTGAGATGAGCATGATGGGGGAGATGTGCTTTTTCTTGGGTCTGCAAGTTGAGCAAAAGCCTGAAGGAATTCTTATTCACCAGGAGAAGTATGTCAAGATGATTCTGAAGAAATTCAAGATGGATGAAGCTTCTTCTGAATTAACTCCAATCACAGCTCAAACATGCCTCACTCCAGATGAGAACGGAAAATCTGTTGATCCTCATCTGTACAGATCTATGATCGGTTCCCTTATGTATCTTACAGCAAGTCGTCCTGACATCACCTTTGCTGTAGGATATTATGCTCGATACCAATCTAATCCTAAGGAGTCTCATGAGAAGGTAGTCAAACGGATCTTTTGTTATCTTAAAGGCTCCTCTCGTTTAGGTCTTTGGTATCCTTATTGTGGAAATTTTGACTTGCATGCTTATTCCGATAGTGATTCTAATGGTTGCAAGTTAAACAGAAAATCCGTCACCAGAGGCTGTCAATATCTGGGCAATTGTCTGGTATCTTGGCAGAGCAAGAAACAGACTACCGTGTCTCTTTCCACCGGGGAGGCAGAGTATATTGCTGCTTCAAGCTGTTGCTCACAAGTGCTGTGGATACAACATCAGATGATTGACTATGGAATCAACTTTCTCCATACTCCATTATTCTGTGACAATGAAGCAGCCATTGGAATCGCAAAGAATCCAATTCACCATTCCCGCACCAAGCACATCGAGACATGGATTCATGCAATCCGTGATGCTCAGGAGAAGGGTTTTATTGATATTATTCCTATTGACACTAAAAATCAAAAAGCTGATCTTTTCACTAAAAAGTTCGATAAACCTCGTTTTTATGAATTGATCTCCATGTTAGGATTAATATCATTTTAAAACTCGTTTTCTTAATTGTCTCATGTAATTTTTGTACATATTCCTTTCTTGTTCTCTTTCTTTGTTTCTTTTTAATTTTCAGCTCCATAGCCTTTCATTATTTTACATAAAAAATATATTAAAAGAAATTATATATATATAAATAAAAAATAAAATAAAAAAAATTATATATATATATATATATATATATATATTGTTACTTAGAAATTTCTTCAATCTTGCAGATTTGTAGAAATTTCGGGGGAGAATAACTCGAGTTTATCTGTCTGTATTGCAGTATAAAGTTTTTGCTGCCTGAAAGATTTGAAGGAGGTCAGCAGTATTGTGTTGGGATACGCATGATAGGCTCAGCCAGAACGCGAAGTAGATAGCGATCTTGTGGCTAAACTAATAGACTAAGAAACTTATTAACTCGAATTATCCCCTTGACATTTTTTGCCGTCTCAAAGTTTCAAGTCCTTGCCCAAAATGGATTGAGAACGTGATAGCTTTTCTTTGATGAATCATTTTGAAAAATCCTCTACCCATATTTTCAAAAAGTGCTACGTGCTAGCTCCTTTTGTATCAAAGAAGCCCCTTACTGTACATTATTACGTGCTCATCTCCTCCGCTATGTGTGAACATTGACCTGGAGTGATGATCTCCTTTGTAATACGTAAGTATAGACCTGGAGCTCTCATCAGCACGTTATGATGATCTTCTTTGTTATATATAAATATAGACCTGAAGCTCTCATCTGTCAAGATCAAATGATCATCTCCTCTGTTCTACGTAAGTATAGACCTGGAGCTCTTATCATTTGAGAGTTATAAAGTCTGTGCTTCGTTTGAAAAGATTCTTGTTGTGTTCATCATGGGATAATCAAGCAGAGTTTATCATTTTGTTCAATACATCATGAGGACAGGATGAGTTTCTTTGCCAAATGTCTGTGGGACTGAGTCATTTAAGTCTTCTTTAAACAAACCAAAAACATGATAACAAACGCTGCAGTTTACTTGTTGAAAATAAGAAGGCATGGGTTTAAAAAGGACAAGTATATCATCAATCCCGCCAAACTCTGGTTCTCCGGAAAATCTCTTCAGCTTATCGTATCTCTATATCCTTTTATTTTTCTTTACTCACGTCTTTTAGCTTGTCTAAATTTTGTGTAATCTTGTTAGGTTTTGTGGGGCTTTTTCTTTATTTTTGATTCTTTTATTTTTGTCTTTGTCTTAATTTTTCTTTTAAATAATTAAATATTAAAAAGAAATTGAATTTTTTTTTTAGTTTTTATGTCCAGCAAATCTATAGATTCGCTGGTAGTTTTGCTGTGCGAAACTATAAACTCGCCGGTACTTTCGCTCATTTCAGAACCATTTTGATTAAAATATTTACCGGGCGAAACTATAGTTTCGCTCACAGCGAAACTATATGCTATATATGGTGTTATGCGAAATTGTTTGCTCATTTTCACACCATCGTATGTTTGGTTGACTCGGTGCCCTAAAAGTCGATCTCCCGTACGATTTGAATTTCTAGTGTGTTTTTGAGGTGTTTGTTGATCTTTTAAGTGTTAGGTGTGTGTTTCGAACCTTCGTATATAGTTTAATCTAGGTTTAATCCACCTTAAATGGATGTATTTGATTTTGTCTCTTCGGTACCTTCGCAGATCATTCTGCGAAAGTACAGTCGCTTTCATCGAATCTGAACGAAAGTTCTCCTGTTCTCATCGAAATTGTAAGGTTATGCTGTTCGAGCGAACTTGACAATTTCGCTTGACCGAACTCAGTTTCACCTGGTCGAAACTATAGTTTCGGCCCGTCGAAAATACATCTTCGGCCTGGCGAAACTACTAGTGAACCTCTGCCGAAATTGCACTTTCGCTTGCCGAAACTACTGTTTCGGCCAGCGAAACTATACTTTCAGCCAGCGAAATTAATTTGGTTTTTCTTTAATTTTATTCTTTTTAATTGTTATTCTTTATTATTTATTTTATTACATCTTTCTAACATGTTTTATCTACCTCTTTTAAGATAAATGGCTAATTTAAAATTCGAAGAGCGGAACAACATCACAGTTATTCTTGACGATCGGAATCCAAAGGCTGCTGGATTTCGTGACTGTATACGTTGGCTCAGAGATTCTCCTATCGCGTATGCGATCTCTCACTCTCCGACCATATACGATCTTCACATCCGAGACTTCTGGAGATCTGCTGATTATGACGCGAGAGCTAATCCTCAGAGGATTGTAGCTAGAGTTCTGGAGAATGATATCTCCATCACGGTAGAGGTTATTGCACGAGTGCTAAGGCTTCAAGAAGATTGTGGAGATGAGGTGGTGTTAACTGATCTGGAGGTGTTTGAAGCCTATAGGAATATAGGATATGAGGGTCCTCCTTTTGGGACACGAAAAGAAATCAAAAAATCTTTTCTGTCCAAGGAGTGGAGATATATTGCTCACATATTTATTATGTGCTTGGATCATCGAAAGGGGGGATCGGATGGGTTAAACTTGGACTGGGCCAAGGGTATGATTATTTGTTGTAGAGGGCAAAAGGCCAATATAGCTAAGCTTATATTTGATCGTATGGCCGAGAATGTGATGGCGCTGAAGAAGGATAAGTGGTTGCTATATCCAAGGTTTATTCAGATGCTGATAGATGATTTAATTCCCAATGTGCCTAAACATGGAGAAATCAAAAGACTGGTTTAGATGAATTCTAGAATATTTGCTGACTGCTCTGCCATCAGACATGACTTTAGCGGGAAGATCACGCATCTGTGGGAGAATATGTATCCAGCCGAAAGGTGGAACTATATTAGAAGGGTGATAGAAAATGAGAACAAACATGCTGAGGAAACAAGAGAGAAGCAGGCTGAGTAGGTAAAGAAGAGGAAGAGGTATGCGAAAGAAAAAGACTATGAATTTGAGGAGGATATAGATGAGGTTGAGCAGGCATTGAGAGCTGAAAGGGAGAAAAGATCCAAGAAGAAAGCTGATCAAGCTAATGTTGAGAGGATGGGTGAGAGGAGGTCAAAGCATAAGCACCAAACTTTTACTGAGCCACAGAGGAGGGATGAGAAGGGAAATTTAGATGAGGATGTAATCAGGAATCTTAACTCATCTCTTTCTATTGAGTTAAGTATGGTAAAGAAGAGGAAGAGGTATGCGAAAGAAAAAGACTATGAATTTGAGGAGTATATAGGTGAGGTTGAGCAGGAATTGAGAGCTGAAAGGGAGAAAAGATCCAAGAAGAAAGCTGATCAAGCTAATGTTGAGAGGATGGGTGAGAGGAGGTCAAAGCATAAGCACCAAACTTTTACTGAGCCACAGAGGAGGGATGAGAAGGGAAATTTAGATGAGGATGTAATCAGGAATCTTAACTCATCTCTTTCTAATGAGTTAAGTATGATAAAAACAAAGTTGACAAATCAAAAGTTGAGAGAAAAGAGGAAATATGAGATGCTGGAAGGGATGTCCAAGATGCTGGTTGATCAGCAGAATTTAATAAAGAAGTTATTGACTGAGGTTAATGAGCTTAAAGCTGCAGCCGGCCTGCCTAATCAGCTAACTCAATCTGAGTTAGATGATCTTACTGATATCTCAAGGTACGTATTTCTAAATGTGGGTACCTCATCCAAGGCAGGAGAGGGCTCTAGTGGTGCAGCAGATGCTATAGCTGGAGGTTTTGGTGAGAAGAATGTTGATGAGAGAGAGACTGAGTCTGTAAGAAAAGAGGCAGAAGAACACGTGGAAGAGGTAATTGAGGCAGGGTTTATAGACTTGGTGATAAACATTGATACAGATTTGGTTGGTGAGGAGATCATGAGAGATTCACTGTAGAGGGTGGACAAAAAAAGTTGAGATGATCTAGATTAATGAGGAGGAGGATGATGAGCAGCTAGTAGATTATGATTCAGAGCCCGAGTATTATGAAGTTGATGAACGACCCTTGATTTATGTGGCCAAGAAGGGCTCTGCTGATGGCGATGTGTTTGAGTTAGAGAAGGAGGATTGGTTTGTTAAGGAGAATGAGCAAGAAGAACTAACCCCTCTATTCCAGAATATACAAGGGTCAAGCAGGAAAGAGGCTGAGAAGAAAATAATAAGTTGGAAATATAACTCAAGCCTGAAAATGTTTATGATAAAGAGGAGAGGAGGAAGGATTTCGTATTTACATAAAAGGAAGGCGTTCAAGACCTTGCCTTGATGGGATCTCAGGAGGCTAGCAGAGATTCCCTTGATTAACTCATAGAAGAGTGAACGAGCAAAACTGTTGGAAGAAGAGATAAAACAGGGGCTAAACGATAATTTTGTGACTTTTGGATTAATGAAGGCTGAAAGGAAAAGGTCAAAGAAGGACAAGGACTGGGAGACTGGAAAGGGGAGGATAGTGCTAAGGGTGAAGCCCCCGAAGACGGTGAGTAGGGTGAGGTTAGCTGATCCCCTTCCCCAAAGGCTTCAGAGGTTTGAAAAATGGTTCTACGACAACAACACGGGGGAGGCGGTGATTAGGATAAAGGACGGAGCTGAATTTAGACTTTTTGATCCAATGGAAGTATTTTCATTCTGTGATGAGGACTTACTGGTTTTATGTGAAAACCATATCAAGGCTGGGGCAGGAGCAGAAACGACAAAAGAGGCAAGCCTGTTCATGGAGGTTGCCAACAAGGCCAGAGGAGTTAGAGCTGCGGTAAGAGAGCTGGCTGAGAAAATTCGTGAGGCTGATGAAGTGAGGATGGACGTGCAGGACCTTACACGACAATTTGAACGAGCTAGTGCACTTGGTGAAGATGTGACTATAGCAGGAGCTGAAGCAGAAGGCAGATCTACGGCTAGAGAAGAAACTGGAGCTGGTGCTACTATCGAAGATGATCCAGTCGGTGAGGTCCAACCTAGGGGGAGTATTGAAGATCAAGAATAGGTTGGACTCACCTTAGATTAGCTTTTGTTTATGTTTAAATGTAATAGGTTAAATGTTAGTTTACTTTTGTAAGTATGTTAGTTATTTGTCTTCTGCTGCCCAGCGAAACTATGAGCGAAACTGTAGTTTCGCTCATAGTCAGCAGTCTGTTTCACCCGGCGAAACTGTGTTTCTCAGCCGGGCGAAACTAGGCTTGGGCATGATAGTTTCGCTGACAGCGAAACTAGCAACTCTATATATAGAATTTGTTTCTTTCATTGTAGTCTAACCTTGCAAAACCCTAATTCGTCTTATCATTGTTGCAAGTGCATTTTGTAAGCTGGAATTACTTTGAAATATTATTGAGCTTTGTTCTATTAATTGTATTGGCTTTGATTTGTTTACTTTTGAATACTTTTGGTCAATTCTTCATCATCAAATGTTTCTATTGTGTATGTGTTAGTGATATTGAACAATTCTCTCAATCAATTGTACTGTGATTCGATCTATTTGGACCAACACCCTGTCTGCCCCATCATACCCTGCTGAAAATCCAATAGTGGGATGGTGGTATGACAATGCAAGAATGGCATTATTGCTCTCAAGATCTCAGGGGCAGCAGGAGCTCTTCAACTGTCAGACCCTGAGATTCCATGTGAGTATTAACTTGGTTGATCTGCCAAGCCAAAACAGACAGGCTGGTAGATTAGCTGAGTCAATTCAAGACTGGGTGCTGTAGGAGTTCAGAAACAAAGCAAAACTATATAGACAGAGTCTGGCAGGGAAAACTGTTGGTCAACTGGATACTGTGGGAGACCCTAAGATTAGCTTCGAAGGGGAAACCTTGGTTGAAGGCCTGGTAGTGGACCCTGTGAACCTTGAGACAGGCTCATCCTCAGCACCCAGTACCCTAAGTGAAACACCTACTGGTGAAGGTGTATCACAACCTCTTCCTAGCTAGAGCTCAAGATCATCACAATCCTCAGAAGGCCAAAGCTCTTTCCACCTTGAGTCATACAGGCCTACAATTGACAAAGGAAAAAGAAAAATGACTCCCGAGGAGATTAAGGAGGAGAAAAGGGAGAGAAAGAGGAAGGCTAGGGGATAGAGAACATGAGAGATCTTAAGCTTCATGCAAGCTGCAATCAGGGCTGCCCACATGCCTGATACTCAAGATGATGAGTTAAAGGCAGATAGATTGAATTATCTGGGATTAAGGAACTACAATATAGATGAAATCATCTCTTTTCCCTTGGCAGAGTTGAATGAACTTGCAGACACTGAGTTGTCTAAATAGAGGAAGGAGGTTGAGGCTACAGAGTTGCTCCTCAAGATCAAAGAAGAAAGAAAAAGAAAGAAACTACACAAAGCTCCTACCCTCTCTCTAGTTCAAGAAAGTCCTGAGAAAGAGACTGTGGCTGTACAACAGGAACAAACTTAGATAGGCAGAGAACAAGAAAGACAGAAGATGATAGCCTATCTAGGTGCCATAGGTCTCTATTAGGCAGCAGCTCTCAACCCTCTCTCATATGAGTATATTAAGTTTGAATACCTTAAACAGCTATAAGAAGAAGCTCAAACTCAAAAAAAAAGCTGTTAAAAGGAAAATAAGAAAAGAGGCTGCTAAGTAAAGAGCCACCATAAGAGCCCAAGAAAAGAAATCTGCTGACAGACTAAAGATGGTGAGCTTCATGAAGCTGTATGGGTTCTCCGGAAGGAGACTTGGTCCTATGTCTCTATCCATAATGGATGAGCATATTAGAAGGATCAAGTAGAAGATAAAAGAAGGTCAGTTGGTTGACTTGCATTCTCCACCAATTGAAGCTGTACGTGAAGTTGCGGTGAAGGTTGAACCACAAGTGACAACACAACCTGATCCTGAAGCTACATCAAGGCCAACTTCATCTTCTGACCCATAGCAGGGTTCTGATCCTCCTTCTTCTGAACAACTGAAGGAAAAGGAGCCAATTAAGGAGAACAAGGAAAGCTCATCTAGTGCTGCAGGCCACTCTCCTCAGTTAAAGTACAGAAATAGGAAAAGAATGGCCATCAGAAGGGACAAGAAAAAGAAGAAAAAGTCCAAGGCATCCACCTCTACACCTCAGTATGAATCTGAACATCCTGAGGAAGTGCAACAAGAGGCTGCTCAATCAACTCCAATTCAAGTAGAGCCTCTTGCATTAGAAGACCCATCTTGTCTTGGACCTTTGCTACTAATCCAGACAGAAGGTATGTCATAAGAGATCAAGGTGCTCAAGATGTCTATATCTGGCAGGACATGCTTGATCTACCGCTGCATGATCTCTTTGACATGAGAAGATATTATGAAAGTCTGAAGGATCCTGACCAAATGATGAAGAAAGGAATGCTCTTGATCCTAATGACGACTGTGAAGAACTTCTCTGTTTTCATAGCATTAGCCTAGGGGGAGTTTGTAAGGTTATAGAAAGGGTGATGCACCCAAAACAATCTAAGTGCTTCCTACATTTATGCACTTAGTACATAGTAGAAGTTGCTTCGGAAGTTTTACACTGTGCACAAAAGATTATTCTATGTGTAAAATCTTCCGAAGCCAAAGACAAAATCTTCCGAAGCCAAAGATGAAGTCTTTCGAAGCTTAGAAGACAAAGTCTTCCGAAGCCATCAAAGACAGAAGACAGATTTCTTTCGAGGACAGAGAAGACATGCTTTCTCTAATCTACTTTTTCAGAAAGCTGAGCAACTTTCCGCTGCCACTCTCAAGACTCACCAACTTGCATAAGTTGGTGAAAAGGTCTATGCTTTTGCAAACTGTAGATTATGGTTCTGAGTCTGTAATTTTCTACTTTATGTACTTTTATCATTTTTGTAATATAGCATGTCATAGTAACTAGTCAAAAGGCATTGCCTTTTGACTTTCCATTGATCTTGTTGTCTAGATTGGTATTTGTAGCTGGCCTTCAAAGTATGGCTAGCTGTAAGATGTAGTATAAGGTATCTCAGGTCCTTGTATCTTTCTTTATGCTTTGTAACACTTGTAAAGGAATTGAGAGCAATATACTAATTCCTTGAAAACCTTACTTAGTTGTTCTTGGTTCTGCTTATGTTTCTTAGTATCATAGTATAGTTCCAGTTCCTTATTTGATCTGTTAAGTGTTCTAACTCTTTCCTTACTGTGAAACTGATTGTATTGACCCCTTCAACGGTCCTGCAAATTAGTTATAACAAAACATTAAACAATAATAGTTCTATTGTTTGAATGCACTTCTGAACCAATCTAATCAAATATGATTATAATTATCATGAGAATCGCGCCAATGAATCCAAATGGAACATATTATCATTAGTGTGATTCGAAACCAAAACCGAGCATATAACCTCACGAATAATTCCTAAAAACAATCCACTCCTACCCGAAACTCATGAGAAAACACCTCAAACATCTTCGAACACACTTGCCTTAAAAAGCAACTAAATGCATCTTAATAACAATTGTTGATCTATAGAAACCTTTATTGACCATAAAGACAAGGAAACCAGTTGTAAAGGACCAAGAAACTACTCGTATTCAGTTAATAAGAATCAATAATCAAATTATAGTGGTGGAATAAAAGTAATCAGACGAACAACAAGAAACGCAATGTTTGATAGATCAAAAAGAAGTCAAATCAATGAAACATGATCAAGTAAATAAGATTTTATTGTATGTCAATAAAAATTAGGCAACTAGATATTTGTGCATAAGAGTATTTACGAATGCAATATTAAATACATAGGAAAGGAACTAGTCATACTAAAACATTAAACAACAATAGTTCTATTGTTCGAAGGCACTTCTGAACCAATCTAATCTAATATGATTATAAATATCATCAGAATCGCACCAATGAATCAAAATGGAACATAGTATCATTAGTGTGATTCAAAACCAAAACCGAACATATAACCATACGAAAAAATTCTAAAATCAAACCACTTCTACCCGAAACTAATCAGAAGAATCCTCAACCATCTTCGAACCCTCTTGCCTTCGAAATCCACTAAATCCATCCTAATAACAACTGTTAATCTACAAAAACCAGTATTGACCATAAATACAAGGAAACCAGTTGTAAAGGTCCACGAAACTACTAGTATTCACTTAATAAAAATCAATAATCAAATTACAGTGGTGTAATGAAAATAATCAGACAAACAACAAGAAACGTAATGTTTGATTGACCAAAAAGTTGTCAAATCAATGTAGCATGATTAAGTAAATAAGATTTTCTTATACTTTAATCAAAATTATGCAACTATAGATTGGTGCATAAGACTATTTACGAAAGCATTACTAAATACATGGGAAAGGAACTAGTATTAACCAATCATGGGTTTCAAATTCTGATGATGAGTTTTACGATCAATGGAAGTCAAAGAGTGTCATAAGAAATGTTACTTAAAATATGAAACAATCACTTAGTTCTTATCCAAGATCTAAAACAAAAGTGATTTCTGAAAACAAAAAACAAGCCCAATTTCTTTCTAGAAATAGGGATCAAAGATTTGATTACTCTTCAGATAGCTGTGTTAAAATTGTTCAAATAAAATCTAAAAGGACTCCACAGAAAGTAATCAAAGCATCAACCTCTAAATCACAACCTAGAGGAATGTATCAAGAGGTTACAGTAATGGATATAACTGGACAACCCAAGACCATCATGGCTTGGGTTTCACATTCTAAGTAGTTCATTTATGCTTGAAGGGTCGTCCATACAGGTCCAAAAGTTTATGGTATGTGGACATGGATGCTCCCGACACATAACTAAATGTAGAAGGAACTACTGTAGAATTCGGTGGAAACTCACAAGGTGGTAGAATTACTGGTGAAGGATTTATGACGAATGGACTGCTGAGTTTTGACAAAGTTAACTACTGCGAGCAACTGAATTTCAACCTCATCAGCGTGTCTTAGATCTGCGAGCAACCGACACATAACTAAATGTAGAAGGAACTACTGAGTTTTGGGACACAAAAAGTTCAAAAACATGAATAGATTGGTAAAGGAAACCATGTAATTGGTTTACCACAAAAGGAATTTCATTTCATTGATCATTGTTCTGCATGTCTCAAAAGAAAAACAACATAAATCTTCCCATAAGCCAAACCTTATGAACACAAACAATTCTCCATTGAAGTTACTTCATATGGATCTTTTTGGACCAACCCATGTCATGAGTATTAGAAAGAAACAATATTGTTTGGTGATCATTGATGATTTTTCAAGATTCACATGAGTCTTTTTTCTTCTTCATAAAAACAAAGCACCCCAAATAATAAAAGATTTTATCACTAAAATTGAAAATTAACTTGATCAAAAAGTAAAATCAATCAGAAGTGATAACGGGACAGAATTCAAAAATGAAAACCTAAGTTCATTTTGTACAACCAAAGGCATTGCTCATCAAAATGGAGCAGCTGATAGGAGAAACAAAACACTAATTGAATCAGCAAGAACAATGCAAGCCGATGCTAAACTGCCAAATACCTTTTGGGCCGAAGCAGTCAACACATCGTGCTTTGTGCAAAATCGAAATTTGATAGTTAAAGAAAGCAACAGAACACCTTATGAATTGATTTTTCACAGAAACCATTTATTATATATTTCAAGTCAATTGGGTGTCCTGTCTTAATATTAAACACCCGAGAACATTTAGGAAAGTTTGCTTGTAAGTCTGATGAGGGATTCTTTATAGGCTATTCCTCTGTTTCAAAGGCTTTAAGACTATTTAATCCTAGATTAGACATCATTGATGAATCAACCAATGTGCAATTCAATGAACACTTCTGGAATAGTAGAAAGAAGAGATGACTTTCCCATGATTCCTCCATCTTGACTTGCTAATCAATTTGATGAATAAGTTACATTACAAGCTGATCCTGTTAGACAAGAAGTACAAAATTGAAGTGTTTCAGCTGTGGCTGGTCCTAGCACACTTCCCAATCCTTCAGAAGAACCATCTACTGAAGTTAAAAATTCAGAACCAGCTACTATGCCTATAGAAACTGCAAGGAATGCAAATGATGAATGTCTTCGAAGTGTTGCTGATGCCAAAACTGAAGCTGGTGAAGCCTTTGCTTACTTTCACAACTCACCTATATTACAACCTGAAGGTGCCTCTCACCAAGATGATCTGAATGTCTCCAACCTTGATGTATCAAATGCTGGTGACTTAATTCCAACCACTAGGATACATAAGGATCATCCAGTGTCAAGCATCATTGGTGAATTAGATGAGCGGGTGACAAGAAGCAAGTCAAGTATTGCAAACATGTGTTTTGATTTCTTGCTTTTTGTGTCAAACTGTACACAAGAATATAAAATAGGCTTTTCAAGACAACAGTTGGATAGAGGCAATGTAGGAAGAATTGCTCCAATTCAAGAAACAAAAAGTATGGCAGCTAGTAGACCTTCCCCGAAGGACAATACCCAATGGGTACGAGATGGTTATACATGAACAAGACTGATGATAGGGGTATTGTTATCAGAAACAAGGCTAGATTGGTTGCACAGGGATACACTCAAGAAGAAGGAATAGATTATGATGTAGTGTTTGCACCTGTAGCCAGATTAGAAGCCAACAGACTTTTTCTTGCTTCTTCTACATCCACGAAATTCACTGTGTATCAAAAAGGATGTAAAGTGTGCATTTCTTTATTGCAAAATCTCTGAAGAAGTCTATGTGAGTCAACCACCAGGCTTTGAAGACCCGGATTTCTCTCACAGGGTGTACAAGCTTGACAAAGCTTTGTATGGTCTACATCAAGCTCCACGAAAGTGGTACGAGACTTTATCATCTTTTCTTCTTACACACGAATATGAGAGAGAAAATATTGATCAGATAGTATACAGAAAAAGAAAAGGACAAGAAATGTGGCTAGTCCAGATCTACGTGCATGATATCATCTTTGGATTAACAAACAAGCAACTTTGCAAGGATTTTGAAGACCTTATGAATTCAAATTTTCAAATGAGTGCCATGGGGAAACTTACATTCTTCTTAGGATTGTAAGTACAGCAAATGGAAACTTCATTAATTAATTAAAATATGTGGAAACCATGTTGCAAAATTTCATTTTGTAGATTGTTAGTCTATCAGAACTCCTGTTGATACAAAAATGAAGCTAGGTTCAGATTCAGATGGGAAATCAGTGGACCAGACTCATTATCGATCAATGATTGGGTCACTCATGTATTTAACAGCAAGCAGACCTGACATAATGTTTGCTGTATTTGTTTGTGTCAGATATCAAGTAGATCCCAAGGAATCGCATGTAAATGTTGTCAAGAGGATATTCAAATATCTCACGGGCAAGCCTGCACTTGGTTTATGGGATCCAAATGAAGGGGATTTGAAACTCTATGCCTACACAAACAGTGACTACAGGGGATGTAACTTCAATCGCAAGTCCACTTCTAGGGGTTGTCAATTTCTTGGTCCTAGATTGTTCTCCTAGCAATGCAAGAAGCAGACAAATGAATCTATTTCAACAGCAGAAGCAGAGTACATAGCAACATCAGCTTGTTGCTCTCAAGTTCTCTAGATTCAAAACCAGATTCTTGATTATGGTTTTAACTTCTTGCACACACCAATTCACATTGACAACACAACGGCCATGTTGATAACAAACAATCCTGTTCAACACTCAAAAACCAAACACATTCAAATTAGATATCACTTTTTGAGAGAATATGAGGAAAAAGGGTTAATCATGGTGACACAGGTCCATACGGACATTCAATTAGCTGATTTGCTCATAAGGCATTTGTTCCTAGTCAGTTTGAATTCTTAGTCCAATCAATTGGCATGATTAACCTTGAGTAAAAATCAAATTTTTCAAAAACATTCAAATAATACAAAAATATATACAAAAAGAAGTTGTTTTGGTGAAGAATATGATATATACTTCAAAATTGGGAAATGATATAATTACAGTCGTTATATCATTTACTGTGCCTATTTCCAAATTTTGAAAGACTGACATGACTTATCTGATATGTGGGTAGGCTCAGCTTGGAAAAGAAGATACATACTTTGATGAACTAAAGCTCATATTCAACTGTGAAGCATTCATCTTAGAGTATAAGTAAGTATTAGCTTATCTAAGTGTGTGTGTGTGTAGCAACCTAAACACACCAAGTAATGATGCCTTGTGAATCTCATTCACCCACATCAGTTTCTCCTCTGTTTTGCTGAGCAAAGATCTAGAGAAACAGACACATAGTGCTGATGTCATGATCTAAAATGATTCCTAATGAGGAACACATCCAACCTGGATGAATTAATAAAGACTACATTCCTTGTGAACGAACAAAAAGAATCCCAAAGAGGATCACCTTTCAAAGTGAAGTGCAAAAAGAATCCCAATGTGGATCAAATAAATATAAGGATCAAAGTAAAAGAATCTTAATGAGGATCAATCTACCTCAAAACAAAATGAGAATTCATAATTTAAATGACCTGGTCATGTAAGTTGTGAAAAAGTTCTACCATGCATCTCATGTGGATGGTTGATCTTGCCATGCTTTTGAGTGTGAGGTACATGTTGAATACTCAATTCACTCAAAACATGATAAAGATCACTAGCATCAAAATATTAACCAAGCATGAGTTTAAGATGACAAACAAACCTAAAATCAATATGTCATGATTATGTCTATTTTACTAATAATTGCTTCAACTTGTGAAAGTTAAGATTAATATGATCCCAAGTAAGGTATATTTCCTCTTCATATATAGATAAGAAAATTACAAAAATATTTTCCTTTTAAATTTTAAATCTTTAAAGTTTTTATCCCATATGGATATAAACTTTAGGGGGAGTAATTAAAATTTTAATCTTTATGTACCATAGTACCTCAGTATATGTAGATATTTGGAGGTACAAAAGTCCAAGATTAGTCAAGACTGGGAAATTTGTATCACACCAGGTGTACAATTCAATCCAAGCAAGAATTGACAGTCCAAGCAACATTCAAACTTCATAAAAGCCTAAGAAACAGACACATCTTCATAAAAAACAAAGCAACAGACTCATCTTCATAAAAGTCAAAGTAGAAGACACATCTTCATAAAAGTCAAAGCATCAGTACAAAAACAGCCAAATATATCCACTGCAACAACAATAATTTTTGACAACTTCAAATTTTAATGCGGGTAAGAGTATTGGTTAATGCGGGTGAAGGTAACCCATGCATATAACCAATGCGGGTAATAGTTTTGTGCAAGAAAAACACAAGTGAAACTAATGCGGACAAGTTAAGTCTTCCGCATTTGTTTCAAAACAAATGCGTACAACAATTTCTAAAAGGGTTGAAAACTTATGCGGACAACATTTTGTTCTTCCACATTTTTTTATGCAGACAAAAATTTGTTCTTCCGCATTTCTCTACGCGGTTAAGTTTTTTTCAGCCGTATTTCCCTAATGTGGTTGACATGATCAATGTAGAACATTGTTGTGTATTTGTTTCATAAATAAATTTTCTGCTCACACTCTTCTATCATGATAAGTGTTTGAACTTTAGTTAATGCAGATTGATAATGCAAAGCACAGAAATACTATCATCCATCAGCATTAACTAACATGGTTAAAGGTCAAGAAATGTGGACAACCAAATTGGTCATCCCCATTTGTTGATATCAATGCGGACATGTCTAAATGTTCTTCCGCATCTGTTACAGTGTCTAATACTGGTAAGTTTTATACTTCTGCATTTGTCACGGTGCACAAATGCGTACAAGTCAAAATCATCCGCATTTGCTACAGTATAAAATTAAAATCATCCGCATTTGTTCATACCCTTGCCAAGTTTGAGAAAACCATTAAATTGACTATTTGAGCACAATAAGGAGAGTCATTTAATACTTTTCAAATTTGAGAGAACCTAGTGGGACGAGCGTTCTTCATACTGATCATCATCCACCATCCAAATCACCTCAAACCTACTGTGTTGATTGTTCATCTAATTCCATTTCACCTCTATTACGATTCTTAGCCAAAGTAGTATCGAAACAAGGTGACTATCGACGGATTCATAAACTTTGAATACCAAACCAGTGATGAACATAGAACCCTAGGTCAAGAAAGTTCATGAAATTAACCATGATCAATGGATTTCAATGACATTTTGAGTTCAGTAAAACAGATATTAATGTGATTAACAAAGAACAACCAATTTACAAAACCTATGTTAATTGCATGAACAGGGGAACCAAAAACTTAAAATGTTGAAGTCAAATTATATGTTTCATTGTTAAAAATACACTTAAAACAACAAAGATGATTGAAAATAATCATAACACATAACACAAATGGTTTTTCATCACAAAATCAAAGATAGGTCAAATTCCTATGGAACAGTAACCATTGAATTCTCAATTTTGACTTGAGATAAGTCAAACAGGGTCATACTTATGTAATTTGATCATTGTTAGTAAATTACTAACTCAGGTGTCTCTATTTGCAGAGTCTATGGCAAACCTTACATGGAGCAAGCTCCACAATGTTAGAGGCTACCTTGATCCTAATGTGCTAGAAGCTGAAGGAATAACAGGCATGATTAGATTCATTATAGCAACAAGAGTAGCACATGCCATCATTGTTAGACCTAACATTTATGAGAACTGCATCAGATCATTCTGGGGAACAACTGAAGTGATTGGAGTAGATGGTGTGAGGACCATATTTGGAAGGATCACTGACGATCACACTCTGGCCATCTTTGAACAAACTGTGAGATAGTGTCTACAATTTGGAGATGATGCCAACTCTCCTTTAGAACTTGAAGAAGATGACATCTTGACCTTCTTGCTAACATTGGTTATGAAGGTGGTTTTGATGGAAAACAGATTGTCAAGGGATTAGTTGACCTGTAGTGGAGATTCTTGATTCATCTATTCCAACACCGCTTCTCAAAGAGGAAGACTGGATGGAATGATATTCCCATCACCCCATCATTAGTAATCTGTGCCTTATGCACTAACAGACAATTCAACATGTCTGCTTGTGAGACACTTTGTGTTGCTTTCCTTTCAGACATGCAACACAATGGACATCACTTGTAAACTCTTTCTTTGGCATTCCAGTTACCAAATCATTCTTAATTAATTTATTTTTGTTCTTAAATCTTACATGGCACATTCTTTTATGCTAGAGGAAAGACTCATCACTATTGGCTTTAGATAGAAAGTAGGAAACTTCTCTAGAAATGAGGTTTCATGCAAATCCAACTTGTGCATGTTTCCTTTCTTAGGGTCTTGGAACAGAATATGCTCATGAGGAATGATCACCCCAAGCTTGAGAACAATGCACTCATGTTCAGTAAAGAATTTGTTGCTTTCCTTTCACTCATGTTCAGTAGAATAGAGTTGATTTCCTTTGGCTTGTGATACACTTTGTGTTGCTTTCCTTTCAGACATACAACACAATGGTCATCAATTGTAAACTCTTTCTTTGGCATTCCAGTTACCAAATCATTCTTAATTAATTTATTCATGTTCTTAAAGTTTACATGGCACATTCTTTTGTGCAAGAGGAAAGACTCATCACTATTGGCTTCACATAGAAAGCAGGAAACTTTTCCAGAAGGGGAGGTTTCATGGAAATCCATCTTGTACATTTTCCTTTCATAGGGGCTCAGAGCAGAATTTGCTCCTAAGAAATGATCACCCCAGGCTTGAGAAAAATGCACTCATGTTCAGTAAAGAACATGTTATGCTTTTGGTCATAAAATTGAGATAGACTTAGAAGATTGTACTCAAGCTCTTTGACAAAGTTTACCTTCTCAATGCTGAGCTTACCATTTGTGACCTTGCCCTTACCAGTGATGTAACCACCAGATTCTCCTCCAAAAGCAACTGGCGCTCCATCAAACTTCTCAAAGTCTTGAAGCAAGGAGCCATTGCCTGTTATGTTCCTGGAACAGCCACTATCAATGATCCATATATTCCTTTTGGTCTTGAGCTATTCCTACACAGAAAGAGATGGTTAGTTACATTTAGTTTCCCAAGCCTTGCTTGTAGTGGGTTCATTAATATTAATAGAAGATAAACCAATAGTTATGGATCCTATGTGTAAGCTTTGGGGATCTTGAGCTGCTGATGATGAGAAAACATCAGTCACTTGGCCTTCCATCATCTTCCATACCAACTTTGAAAGACTAGACTTCGCCTTCAATGGTTCAGAAGTTTTTTACAACTTCAAAAGTTTTGCAGACTGAACCTTCAGAAGTTTTTACATCCACTGCAGGCTTCAGTACTTCGGAAGCATTCCTTTCTTCCAAGACCAAATATTTTTCCGAAGGCAGTTTTCCACTTATCTTTTTTGCCTTCATTTTTGAGCTTCCAAAGGAAAGTTACTTTCCTTTCGAAGCTATCTTGTTTTTCTTCATCTCAAAAGCCATTTTGATTATGTTGATAGTACTTTTGTGATTGTAGATGCAATCCTTAGGAAGAAGAGAAGTACTGCCACGCATGATGCATTGAGTTGAGATACTTATTAGAGACTTCTTCTAAGAGGCTGGTTAAGCTAGATCAATTTTCATTTCCTTCTTCACCTTTGCATATGATGTGGTAGGCTTCTTAGGGATAGGCTTGCTCTTGGAACACGACGATTCAGGTTGTGTAGCAGTGGTGCATCTTTTATCAACCTTCCTTTTTTGATAAGAAAGGTTTGAACTTGAACTACTCCTCGTACTAGAATCCATAGTTAAGTTTCCAGTCTTCACCACCTCAAACCCAGCAGATATGAATACTTGTTTATGCTTCAAGCCAAAGGTGGGCTTGATCTCCAGGGTTTTCTTTGTTTTTCTCTTGGCTACCTTGATCAAATTCTTTCTACCCTGGCTTTGTATTCACAAGCTCAGCCTGGCGTTCAGTTAACTTGGCTACGAGATCTTTGATTTGAGTCCTATAATTTGTGTCCTCATGTTTAATAGTAGAAATTGTTTTCTCTAAATCTTTTATTTTAAGTTTAGAGTCATTTTCTACTTCTTTAAAATTTGCTTTTAAAATATTCAAAGTCTCAAGATCAGATCTCACTTTCAAGTAACAGGACCTATACATGCTAACTTTATTAATGCATTCAGGGGTACAAAGATGTTCTGTTACCTTGGGTTCTTCATGATCAGCAATGAAGGCATGGTTTGGAGAAGCATCTTCAACCTGGAAACACCAATCAAAGCCTCCTTCTTCAATAGCTACTACAACCTATTGCTTTGGCTTCTCAGCTTTTGGAGCTCCCTTAGGTAGTTTAGTCTAGATTGAGCTTGGCCACCATTTGTCCTTGGTGCCTTGCACACTCTAGCAAAGTGTCCCATTTGGTTACAGTTGTAACATTTCACTTTGCTTTTATCCAGTCCAAACTTTTCGTAGGATACATTGCTAGGAAACTTTATCGCAGTCATCTGTTAAAACTTCTTGGCTCTATGACTGAGAAGAGCCATCTGCTGTACAATCTCCATGTATTCCAGACCATCTGGATGAATGTAGTCCAAGTCTTCTAGAGTGAAGGGAAAGCTTCTTGAACTTTTCTCAGAAGAAACAAAGGCTTGAGAAGAGCTTGTCTTCTTGGAATAGGCTTCCTTGGATATAGCTCTCCCTTGGTGTCTCCGAGAAGGTGATGAAAGAGCCCTTTGGTGAGTTGTCAGGGTAGCTGAGAAAATGATGTTGAGGTTCTCTGTTGTCCCTCTCAACCACATGGATGGCAGAACTCTTGTGGATACTAGATGAGCTACGAGATGGATTTTGCATTTTCATCTCCATCTGGTAACCGCTCAAGATACCATACAACTTAGTAAGGGTAAGAGTTGAGACGTTTTCAGTTCTCTTAACAGCCACACAGTTGTCAGTCCATTCTCTAAAAGAGAGAACATGAACTTGCTCACAATGTCCCTGTTCTCCAGTTTGACACCAGTATCCACTAGAGTGTCCATAATCTCAACATATTTGAAATACTACTCAGTCATGGTTTCACTTGTCTTGAAGATGAAGTTCTTAAACTGTTGCTTCATGAGGTCTTTCTTCTTCTCCTTGGCTTCCTCAAACTCCTTATACATCAGTTCAAGTGCATCCTATAGTTACTTGGCAATTTTGCACTTCTTAAAGCCTCTGTAGATAGAGTTAGGAAGAGCAGGTTGGAGAGCGGTCATAGCCTTCTGATCTACATCTATCCTCTTCCAATCATTATCAGAATAGTCAACCACATCCTTTGGTATCATTTCACCAGCAGCAGTTGCTGAAGGTGTGCATGGGACATGAGGTCTAGAGACAACAAATCTCCACATCCTACTGTCTTGAGACTTGATGAATCCTTCCATTCTTTGGCACCAAGTATCAAAGTTATCAGGAGTGATCAGTGGAGATTTGGTCATTGTGTCGTTTTCCATATCAGCTTTGGAGAGAGCTGCCATTTGAGCAAATAAGTGTTTTGTGAAAGTGAGCAGATTTAAGATGGTAATATCTTACAATCAAGAGCCTGGAATGCTCTGATACCAATTGCAGGACTAGTTAGGGAGGTCAATGCAACAGTTTCACAGATTGTTGGAGAGTTAATAGACTAACATTTACAAGATCAAATAGGGAACCGACTTAAAGAAAACAAAGAACTTAAAGGAAAGAACACAAGAACAAAGCAGTTGGTTTTCAAAGATGTTGTATATTGCTCTCAAGTGTTCAACCAAAGTTACAAAGCTCTATATCTAAGGACTTGATACATGAGATACTTTATACTACAAACTACAGTCGGCCATATTTTGAGAGCGAGCTGGAACACTGATCTATACAACAAGGTCAATGTAAAGTCAAAAGACAGATTGCCTTTTGACATGTGACTATGACATGCCATAGATCACATCTTTATCTAATACAAAAAGATAAAATAGTACAAAGTAGAAAAGTTACAGACAAAGACCATAATTTACAGTTGACAAAAGTAGTGAATTATCACCAACTTATATAAGTTTTTGGCTCATCACAGATGGCAGTGGAAAATGTTTCAGCTTTGTCAAAAGTAGGTCAGTAAAAGCATGTCTTCTCTATCTTCGGAAGTAATCTGTCTTCTGTCTTCAGAAGACTTTGTCTTTCAAGCTTCGGAAGACTTCATCTTTGGCTTTGGAAGAAATGATCTTTTGCTTCTGAAGATTTGAAACTTAGTGAATTTCTTTGTGGCTTTGTCAAATCTTCCGAAGTAACTTCCTTGTACTTCAGACTGCATGCTGAGATCTCTTTGGTGAGAATTAGCTTCTAAGATAACTCTTACAATAGGTCTACCATAAAAAGAATTTTTCTGTAGAGACCACTACACTGCATGTCTGAAAGTCAAACAACATAGAGTGTCTCATAAGTCTAAATTGGTAAACTCTAAGCACACACCACTCCAATTGCTTCATATGGACCTTTTAGGCCCTACAAACATATTGAGCATAAGAAAGAAGCAATAATGTCTTGTGATAATAGATGATTACACCAGATTCACCTAGGTTTTCTTTCTATTGCACAAGTTAGACACAGAAGAAATCATCAAATCATTAATTAATAAAATTGAAAATCAATTATATCTTAAAGTTAAAACTTTAGGAAGTGATAATGGTACTGAATTTAAGAATGAGATTATTTCTTATTTTTGTGCAAAGAAATAAATAAGTCAGCAATTCAGTGTGCCAAGGACTTTTTAACACAAGGGAGTTGCTAAACGGAGAAACATAACATTAATAGAAGCTGCTAGATCTATGCTAGCTGACTCTTTATTGCCCATATCCTATTGCGCAAAAGCAATCAGCATAGCTTGCTACATACAAAATAGAACACTAATAATCAAAGAGCACACTAAAACTCCACATGAATTAATGTGTAAAAGAAATCCTTTTATTGGATTTCTTAAAGCATTTAGGTGTTTAGTATCTATATTAAAGACCAGAGAACATTTATCTAAGTTTGCTCCAAAAGCAGATGATGGATTTTTTGTTGGATACTCTCGAAGCTCTAAAGCATACAGAGTATACAATCCAAGTCTAAACATAGTGAAAGAAACAACTGATGTTGTTTTTAATGAACATTCTTACATTAAGAAAGTCATTGGATTTAACTCGTTGTTTGATATAGATGCACTAACAATATCATTTGACACATCTTATTTTGATGTCTCAGGTACCAAGGATGATATTGAATGTCCCATGGTCCACCAAAAAACATTAATGTTCAATTAGCTGTTGATCCTCCAAGGATAGCAAACACCACTCCTTCGAGTACAACAGTTAACACTCCTTTAGATCAAACAAACACTTCAAGAGGAATATCAACAAACAGTCCTTCATCATCAACTCCTGTGATCAATCAACCACAAGCTTCAATTAACCCTCAACCAAGCAAGCAAACAAGGTCACATCATCAAGACATAGTTGATGAGTATGATGATTACCATTCATTACTAGACACACATCATGATGATGAAATCTTAGATTTCTTTCATGATTCCCCTTAAACATTCCATGATAATGCATATCCAGATGATCCAACCACATCAAATACCCTTGCTCACCCTCCAACACCTAACCAAACCATCAACAAATCTTAATTCAACAATTCCTATTGATCACCTTGAAACCATAAGATCTCATAAATATCATCCCCTTGAAAATATCATTTGTGATCTCAAAGTCAGATTGACACGAAGTCAATCTGATACAGTAAACATATGCTTGTTTTCCTGCTTTCTATCTTTCACTATACCCAAAAACATCACAGAAGCCCTTAAAGACAATAGTTGGATAGAAGCCATGCAAGAGGAACTACACCAATTTAGGAAGCAAGAGGTCTGGAAACTAGTTGATCTACCTGAAGGTCAATATGCCATTAGCATGAGATGGCTATTCAATAACAAAGCAGATGATAGAGGAACTTTCACAAGAAACAAAGCAAGGCTCATTACCCAATGTTACACTTAAAAAGAAGGCATTGATTATGATGATGTTTTTGCTCTAGTAGCTATATTGAAGCCATTGGAATGTTCATTGCTTATGCCTCATCAAAGAAATTCACTATCTTCCAAATGGATGTGAAATGTTCATTCCTATATGGCACGATAGATGAAAAGGTATATGTTGCACAACCACTAAGGTTTGAAGACCCAGACTTCCCTCATAGAGTTTATAAGCTAGATAAAGCTCTGTATGGTCTTAATCAAGCTCCCCAAAAGTGGTATGAAACTTTATCAAAGTTTCTACTATAGAATTGATACACGGGGGAAGATTGATCAAACATCATTTTTGAAGGGAAAAGGACAAGACTTGTTGGTTGTCCAAGTCTACGTGGATGACCTCATATTTGGCTCCACCAACATGCAGCTATGTTGAGAGTTTGAAACACTTATGTAATTAAAATTCCAAATGAGCTTAATGGGAGAACTTTCATTCTTCCTTGGTCTTCAAGTACAACAATAAACTAAATATATTTTTTTCAAAGCAAATATGTGCATCAGATCTTAAAGAAATACATGGCTGATTGCACATCAAGCAAAACACCATATGCAATTGGATTGAAGTTTGGCCCAGATCCAGAAGGAACATCAGTTGATCAGAAACTATACAGATCACTGATAGGCTCACTTATGTACCTTACTGCTAGCTGACCAGACATCATGTATGTAGTTTGCATGTGTGCAAGATATCAAGAAGATCCAAAAGAATCACATATCAATGTTATGAATAGAACTTTCAGATACTTGAAAGGCAAACCAGCTTTTGGCCTTTGGCATCCTAAAGATGGAGATTTATCTTTATTTGCATACACTAACAATGATTATGGTGGATGCAATAATAACTAAAATCAACAATAGGAGGATGTCAGATTTGAGTATTGATTCATAACACACTTGGTGTTATTATTGAAAGATTGAAAAGATCCTTGGAGGATTCATCCTTTTATTCTTTCGAAAGCTCAAAATTCGAATCAATCAGGAACAAAGGTTGAATCCATCAGCTTGATATCTTGCACACATGCATACTACATGCATGTTGTTTGGTCTACTTGTAGTAAGATACATCAGAGATCCAATCATAGATCTGTACACTTTTGATCTACTGATGCTTCGTCTTGGTCTGGGCCAAACTTTAATCCAGTTGCAAATAGTGTTTTGCTTGATGTGTAGTCAGCCATGTTGTACTTCTTAAGGATCTGATTCATATATTTGCTTTGATTGACGAAAATCCCGTCTGTTGATTATTGTACTTGATGCCCAAGTATGAATGTAAGTTCTTCCATTAAACTCATTTGAAATTTGGATTGCATAAGGGTTTCAAAATCTTTACAAAGTTGGATGTTTAGATCCAAAGATGATGTCATCAACATAAACTTGTACAACCAATAAGTCTTGTCCTTACTTCTTCAAGAACAATGTTTGATCTATCTTCCCTCTTGTGTATCCATTCTATAGTAGAAACTTTGACAAAGTTTCATTCCATTTCCTGGGTGCTTAGTGAAGACCTTACCTAGCTTTATATAACATATACACTCTATGAGGGAACTTTGGGTCTTCAAACCCTGGTGGTTGAGTAACATACACTTCATCGATCTTCCTATATAAGAATGCACATTTCACATCCATTTGAAAGACAGTGAACTTCTTTGAAGAAGCATATGCAAGGAACACTCTGATTGCTTCAAATCTAGCTACCAGATAAAGGCATTGTCTTAGTCAATGCCTTCCTCTTGAGTGTATCCTTGAGCAATTACCCTTGCTTTGTTTCTAATGACAATCCCTTTGTTATCGGCTTTGTTTCTGTACAGTGATCGGGTGCCAATAGCATATTGACATTCAGGAAGATCAACCAGCTACCACACCTCTTGTTTTTTAAAGTGATTAAGTTTTTCTTGCATGGCTTCCTTTAAGTGCTTCTGTGATGTTTTAAGGTAGAGTGAGAGATAAAAAGCAGGAGAACAAGCAAATGTTTGTTGTATCAGATTGACTTCTTGTCAATCAGACATTGAGGTCACCTATGATCTTTTCTAATGGTTAATATTTGTGAACTCTAGTTGTTTGAATCTGATCAAAAGAAATTGTTTAATCAAGATTGTTGATGGTTAAGTCAGGTATGAAGGTTCAGAAAGAGTATTGGATGTGATTGGTTGATATGGCTATGGGTTGTATGAAATGTTTGGGGGGAATCATGAAAGAAATCTAAGATTTCATCTTTATGATGTGTGTCAGGTAGTGAGTGATAATCATCATCTTCTTCTATGGGTTCATGTTGATATGACCTGATGTGCTTGCTTGGTTAAGGAACAACTTGATTTTGTGGTTGATTGGTCACTGAAGTAGATGATGATAGTGTGTTTGATAATGTTCCTTTAGAAGTGTTTGTCTGATCTAATGGATTTGTAATTGTTGTACTTGATGGTGTTATTATAGTACTCGTTGGTAGATCTGTTATTAATGGAACATCAATGCTTGTTGGTGGAACCATAGGGTATTCAATATCCTCTTTGGTACCTGCAACATCAAAATAAGATGTCTCAAATGATTTTGTTAATAAATCTATATCAAACGACCAGTCAGATCCAATAACTTTCTTAGTGAAAAAGTGTTCATTATAAACAACATCAGTTGTTTCTTCCACTATGTTCAGTCTTTGGTTGTTTACTCTATAAGCTTTAGAGCTTCTAGAGTATCCAACAAAGAATTCATCATCTGCTTGAGGGACAAACTTTGATAGATGTTATCTGGTGTCCAATATACATATAAAACAACCAAATGCCTTAAGAAATCCGATAAATGGTTTTCTTTTAAACATTAATTCATAAGGTGTTTTAGTGTGTTCTTTGATGATTAATGTTTTGTTTTGTATGTAGCAAGCTATGTTTATTGCTTCTGCCCAAAATGAGATGGGCAATAGTGAGACCGCTAGCATAGATCTAGCGGCTTCTATTAATATTTTGTTCCTCCTTTCAACAACTCCATTCTGCTGAGGAGTTCTTGCCACACTGAATTGTTGACTTATTCCTTTCTCTACACAAAAGGAAGAAATAATACCTTTCTTAAATTCAATATCACTATCACTTCCTAAAGTTTTTACATTAAGATCTAATTGATTTTCAATTTTAGTGATAAATGATTTGAAAATTTCTGATGTTTTTGACTTGTGTAGTAGAAAGAATACCCATGTAAATCTGGAATAATCATCTACTATTACAAGATAATATTGCTTCTTGCATATCCTTAGAATGTTTGTTGGGCCAAATAGGTCCATATGAAGCAATTTGAGTGGTGTTCGATTAGAGTTTACCAATTTGACTTATGAGACACTCTATGTTGTTTGCCTTTCAGACATGCATTGAAGTGATCTATACTATTAAATTCCTTTTGAGGTAGACATATTACTAGATTACCTTTAACTAATTGATTCATTCTATTAAAGTTTGAATGTTCCAATCGTCTATGCCATAATTGGGAAACATCTTCTAATGCTTTTGATAATAAACAAGTTTCAAGGGTTGAAGCCGAAATTGTATTCATATCAACAATGTATGTTTTGTTTTGAGGGGGAGTTTTCAAAAGGATATAATCTTCTAGTAGTTGTTGGAGTAGAAGAATATGTCATATCCCTTGTCACAGATCTGAGATACATTCAAAAGAATAGAAAATTGCAATAATAGTCCCTATGGTTTAATCATATTGTAAGTTTGGTCCCCATATTTTAAAAATTGCAAATTTTGTCCAAACATTTGAAAGTTTGTTGCAAATTTAGTCCCCACCATTAGTATCCGTTAGTTTTTAACGATCTGGAGACTAAATATACAATATGGTCAAACCATAAGGACCAATTATGCAATTTTCTCAAAAAATAAAAAAAAACTATAAAAAATCAAATAAAATAAAAAAAAAGGTAAAAATTAAAAGATTCAAATAAACGTTAACAAAGATATCCAATAATTGTTAAAAAAATAGAATGAAGGTTAAAAAATAAACCAAATTTAAAAAGTAAATAAAAGTAACAATGAAATGCATATAAAAATAGAAAATGAGAAAATAAGAAGTATGCTTAAAATTTTATTTTTTATAATTATTTATGATGAAGTTCATATGTCATGTTTAAACTGAAGTATCAAAAAATCTTGTGAAAGTATAAATCCAAAAAACAAAAAATGAAATCGAACCATTTTTTTAACTTTTTTAACTTTAATATGATTTTTTCAATATTTATTTTGAATTTTATAAATGTTTATTCGATTGTATTTTTAATTTTTATTTGGTTTTTATTTAATTTTTTACTTTAATCGCATACTTTTTTCAATACTTCTCATTTTCTCTTTTTACATGCGTTTTTTTATTTTCGTTTAGTTTTGAATTTGATTTGATTTGATTTTTTAATATTTAATTTATTTTTTTAAAATTATTGATGTTTATTCGAATTTTTTATGTTTGATTTTAAATTCTTTTAAATTTTATTTGATTTTCAATTTTGTTTATTTCTAGATCAAATTGCACAATTAGTCCCTATGGTTTGATCATATTGCATATTTAGCCCCCAGATCGTTAAAAACTAACGAAAACTAACGATGAGGACTAAATTTGCAACAAACATACAAATGTTTGGACTAAATTTGTAATTTTTAAAATACGAGTACCAAACTTGAAATATGATCAAACCACAGGACTATTTTTGCAATTTTGTCCTGAAAAGAATAAACTGGAGGTTAGAGCAGTAGTTGATATTTTCATAGCTAATCAACCAATTTGATATTGTTCCTTCACCTGTAATCTTTCCTCCTATTTTGTCTCATCCAAAAGCAACATTTCCTCCATGTTTGCTTTTGAAATCCCAAAGGAGGGAACAATTTCTAGTCATATGGTGGGAACACCCACTGTCAACATACCAGATGTTGTCAAACCTTCTTTGATGTCCCTACAAAGACAATGAAATTAGTTATATGGTGCAACCCAAGCCAAGATGGTCTTGGGTTTTTCTTCTTTTCCAAGGACACAAATTTCCTTAATGGAGGCATTGAGTGTTGGTTTAGGAACTCTAGGTATATTAGACTTCCTTTGATTTTATTTAGCTTTGTAAGGAGAGATGCTTGAGCTCTTCACCTTTGAGTTCTTAGGTCATTTTGTTCTCTATTTTGAGACTTATGTCTCCCATTTGTTTGTTTGTTTAAAGTTGTTATAAAATGATTTGTCATTATTCAAAACAACTTTGGTGTGTGGAGTCTGTCTAGGTACTCCACTTTTGATCTTATTAGGAAAAACTATTTGTTTCTCAGTTGATTTCTCATTTCGAGCTTGTTTGTTTTGCTTCTTATTTTTTTTGTTGAAAACACAATTTGTAGTGTTGTGATTATTTCTATCACAAATTGAACAATAATTGTGAAAATGGCATGTTTCGGTACTATGGTTGTTCTAGTCATAGTATTTGCTATAATTTCCATACTTTGACTTTTATGTAAAGTGAGTGTATTGATCACACCATTCCTAATATGGTATATTGGAAGTATTTTGATTGTTGAAAACTTTTGATTTTAGATTTGATTTTGGTGGAATATCAAAAGTTGCGTTTGTTGCTTTGGCTGAGTAGGGGTTTTGCCTATTTGTATGATTGGTCTTTTGAGAGAGCCATTGGAAGATTCAGCCTTTCTTCCACATGAGCAAATGTCAAACACTTACTTCTGCTTTGTTTGTTTGGGTGATGGATCAGCCACATTTGATACTTTTACAGTTTCAGTAGTTGGTTGATCAGACTCATCATATAACAGATCTCCATCATTTTCATTAGAAGTATGGATATCAAATTCATTATTTTTTCCTTGATAAAAATCAGTTGATTTAATTTGTGGTGTATTTTGACTTTTAACTAATTTAAACAATGGTGACTTTGATAATGATGATGACTTTGATGGTGATAATGATGATGATGATGATGGCTCTGAGTCATTTGTTCTATCATGCGGATCAAGTGAGTCCCCATGTTTGCTGGTCATTGATTCATAAAATGGAATGTAATTGTCGTTATATGGTGGGTTAACTTTGTTATATTTAATGCTTGAATTATCTTTAAAGGCCCTTTGCTGAGCAAGAAGTTCTTAAACTTCTTGTTGCTCACCTGAAACTTTTGAAGTTTAACTTTAGTTTCAGCCAGTAATATTTTTGATTGAGTCAATGATATAAAGAGCTGCTCAACCTATACTGTTAGTGTTATTTTTTCAGACAAAATTTGTTTAAGTCATTTTTAAGTGACAAAATCTTTATTTCATGCTGTTTTTTTGTTCAGATTTAAGATTGTCATTTAAAATGCTTGTTTCAATCACATTCTTAGAAGGTTGATCGGCATGCTCTTTGTATCAAGTGACCTCATCAATGCATGCTTATGTAAAAAGATTTTCTTTCACCTTTTTTGGGATCTCTGTCCGTTTCTCCTCGAGCTGTGCCATGAGGGCATGATTTGGAGAATTTATCTCTACTTCATACATACTGCAATCATATTCTCTATTTTGTTTGATTATCATTGCTGAAGATTTGGATTGTTGATTGGGGTTGTATTGTGTGATTTGTGGTGGTGTTGAAGCGGATGGAATGCTGATAGGTGGTGGAACTTGTCTATTTGCTTGATAACCACTTGATGTTTGTGGTTGCTGATTGTTTCTATCTTCTATTACTTGTTGACACTCTCTGGAGAAGTGCCCATATAATTGACAATTATAGCACCTCACCTTTGTTTTGTCAAAACCTATCTTTGTCTTTCTGTCCATGTTTAAACCTTTGGTCCTTTGAAGAAATCTTTTTGATCTATATGCAATAATTTCCATAGACCATTGAAGATACATTTTTCAACCATTTATGGTTATAACTAATCCAAATATTGTTGGATGATTTGAGATGGTGTAAGATTGGCACCTATGTATGCCTCAAAACTTGTCAAGAAAGCTGCAAAGGCTGCCTTGTGCTCTTTATTTTGAAGAATGATTGTGAGGGCATCCATGGGTTTGTCAAATTTGTATATGTTTTGGCTCTGTGTGATGTTTGCTTGAGCATGATGCATGTTGGTGTTGATGTTTACTTTAACGTGTTGCTTCATGAGAAGTATCAACACCAATCTTTTTGGACTTTTGTCTTTGCTTTGGGGATTCAAGTGCAGAGAAGAATGATGTGTCACTTGAATCAAAAATTCTTTTTCTTCATCTTCTCCAATGCATGTTAAGAATACACTGTCTGTTGTTTGCATTTTTTTGAACTTGTATGATTCCACATGCCTTGTGACCTTCGGCACCTACCCATATTTGTAACCCGATCCATTTTCATTTATTGTTTATGCAATAAAAAATTTGAAGTTCTATGTTATATTATTTGTTTTATCATACGTACTATTATACATGATAACTTCATACAACTTAATTCGTTAGTAAGACTAATCTTTAACATATAACTTTACTTGTGTCATTATGGTGAACACGTATGTCATAATGTTTACATGAACAATATTCATATGACTTGATGATGGTGATTGGAAGCCTAAATGTAAGGCCCCGTTCCCGGGACACTCACAGTTGGACATTCATCGCACATAATATTTAAAAACACAGTAACATCTACTAAAAACATTGCAGCGGAATACTTTATCAAAAAGCCATTTCATATATTAATAATTGCCTTTGACAACATTACAAAACATCATTTGATTGCATTATAACACAAAAACATCATTGTTACACAAAATGGATGCCATCCAAAACTTGCCAACTAGCTTCACCCCGTGCCATCCTCAGCAACCATTACCTGCCAACTGAAAATGCATAAAAGTCAGCGTTGCTGATTGAGTTCTAGTTTTATAATAGAAATACTTTACTTTCGTTTAGAAAACCTTCCTTTACTTTCATTCATGATCATACATCATACGTACATATAGATAATATTTATTATTATCTTTCATTATCATTCATCATCGTACGTCATTCGTTCATTCATCATTATCTTTCACTTTCATCTGGACCAATGCCATGTGCTATACCCCGAACATTATGCACGAAGCTGGTTACTGGCCGAAGTCTATAAATAGACCCCTAACATTGTGCACGAAGCTGACTCCAGTACCTGGGGCAAGCGACAAGGGTCTCATACGTTTGGTCAATCACAAGGATTAGACCCCCGTGTGATCCTTCTGGGTTAGCTAAACCGTACACAGTTGAGCTAACACCCTTCATTAGGGGTGAACCTCCTTACATTTGCTTGCAAGACTTTTCATTCATTATTTACGTTCCACTTTTCATTTACATTAACTTTCGCTTTCATTATATAATACTTCACGTTCATTATCATAATCACACCACGTAAAGCCACGGAATAATACGTATTAAGGAACATAAAGAAAACAGGCCCTAAACATGCATAACATCATCATACATCACCCCCAGAAACATCTCAAGTCATAACCTAAAAGTCCCTTTTTCCAAAAAATTCAGAATATTTTCTAAGTCTTTAGGCGCATGGGCACTATGCAGGCGCTTGGGCACTATGCAGGCGTATGATTACTTAGGCGCATGGGCGACTCAGGCGCATGGGCACTATGCAGGTGCATGATTACTTAGGCGCATGGGCGACTCAGGCGCATGGGCACTATTGGGGCGCACGAGCCTTACTTAAGCGCATGGGTAGGTTTCTGGGCGCATGGTTACTATGCAGGCGCATGAGCCTGACTTAGGCGCATGGGCGCTTGGGCATTTGGGCAGTTGGGCGTATGGGCACACTTGGGCACCTGGGCACCTGGGCATAATTCTAGGCGTATGAGTACTATTTGGGCACATACCCGAAGGCTGGAAATCAGCCAAGAACACCCCAAAAATCAGAAAACTAACGTGAATTCAGCTTCTTCTTCTCCTTCTCTCTAAAAGCCGAGAGAATTCTCTACTTTCTCTCTCTAAAAATCCGATGGAAAGATGGTACATGGGTCATGGGCGGCCATTACCACCTTTTTGAATAAATTAATAAAAATCTTAGCCCTATGTACAACTTTAACCCCTCAACTTGGGTTATTTTGCTTTTCTTTCCTTTCTTCGCTTTTCTCTTCTTTTAAAATTTTCGGGTGTTACACTAAATTAATAATATCATAAAGTTTTTATATATTTATGAAATTCTAGAATTCATTTTATTACTAAAGTTTCTTAAATTCTTATAAAAGTACACCATGTATATTTTATGCGCATGTATAATAGAATTCCATCCTTAGTTTTATAAAGATTCTTAATCATAATATTTTTTATAAAAGTTTATAATTATTATATTCTTTTAAAAAAATATTAACTATTTTAAAGTCCTTAAAATGATTCAAAAAAATCTTTAATTTACAACTTTAATACAAACTTTTTATAAAATTAATTTTATAAACATTCCATTTTTTTAGAAAATTTGAAAGACCAAAACTTACTCACCTTTGACTTATTTATAACCCATCCATAATTCTCCAATCTTAATTATACTCATAAAAACTCTCCATTTATAACCTCAATCTTAATTATACTCATAAAACCTCTCCATTTATAACCCTCATTTCCCTACCTATAAATACCAACCCTTGTATCATCAATTTTCTTGCACCAACTCTTCTTAACTTACATGAGAGTTTTTTTTCTTCACCCTCTAAACAACCTCAAGAAACTTTCAACCCCAACTCTCCATTGAAGCCTTTAAAAGTTTCAAATCCGTTCGTCATTCTCAAGGTAACAACCGTATTCTTAATTTTAATTTTCTTATTACTCTCTCCATTTCTAATTAATTCTAAGCAACTTTATAATAAAACTTCTCATGGTTTTATTCAACCATAACCTTCTACTATCATCTATACACTCAATAAAAATTTATTATACACGCTTATTATTTTTAAAACCCTTAAAGGTTCACGTAAGTGCTACAGTTGATTTTGAACAGAATCTGTTACAACTTCAAACGACTATAACATGGTGATACTAAATCAGAAAGTAACAAAATCAGATTCCATAAACAAGTTCATTGAATTATCTTTCTAACCATAATTCACACGACTTCTAATTCTATCGGACGACTCGGCAACAGCTTCTACAAAGTAAGTACACATATTTGCACCTTCAACTTTGCACTGCTGTTTTGGTCATCTTCTGATCCGAATTTGGAAAACTTTTCTAAATAAAAGTTGTTCATAAAATCCTAAAATATTTGACTGGAGAGTTTAAGAATTTTTACTTAAGTTTTGATATTTTTAATAATCATATGAAACTGTAACAATGAATCTGTCCAAATCTGTTTTAAATCTGTTTTAATATTGCAACAACTATTCTTTTCCTATACATTTGATTTCTTTATTACTATGGTTAATACTCATAACCATAACCTTAAACATAAGTTCTAATACATATAATCATGCTAATTTAGGGCTTCACCACTCCTATTAATCAAGTCATAAGTCCAACTCATACTGAAGAACTCATGTGAGTATTCATAATCCCTTTTTCTTTTATGTTTTTGGGATGTGACATGTATAAGTATTCAATTCTAAATCTTTCTTGCAAATCATACGATTCAATTAAGTCTTGTGTGTATTCTGTGCTTTTGTAATAAACTTATTGGATTAATCTTTCATGTGGTATTCAATCTTGCTTACTTACTTGCTACCATGTGATCATTAACTTTCTAAAGCCTATGGTTACGATGACAGCGCTATTGGTTTGACATCCGCCCAAATGGGCCGTTGTAGACGGCATTTGGGTATCGAAACCAAAATTCTTAGTCTAACCTGTTGGTTAGGGACACTTGTCAACAAAGGTTTGATCAATGCATTTGGTTTACTCATACTTGCTTGAATTCATACTTTGACTCTTGAATCGTGTTTTAAATCTAGTATATGTAACAAAACCTATGTTCACTCACTAACTTTCTAGTTGACCTTTATTTTATACATGTCACAGGAAATGCCGCTTGAGATGCCTACAACCAAATGACACTTTGGATGCTTTTGGACCTAGTTAATAAATCAAACTTTACTTTATTTTATGTTATCCTTATAATTTATGGTTTCTTTGTAAGACTTATTTAATTGGGTTGATTAAATAAATTATCACTTTAATAGTGTCACGTGTTATGGACAATCTACACAACCCGACATATTCCACCGTCGGTTGGGGTGTGACAGATTGGTATCATAGCCGTGATTATAGGGAATTAGGTTATTAGACACATTGACCTAGACTATAATCTTAGGTGGCCCAAACGTGAGTTGCCTCACGTGTTCATGCTAAAATTCTATGTCTATACGTGTTACTTAATCTTACCCTACTTTATTCTATGATAAATTTTACTACACTAAATTTTAAAATTCCATTCTTGTCAAAGTCTTAGTCCAAGTAACGGATATGTAGTAACCGGAAGGGTGATAGGCGCCGGTAGTCAAGGTTCCTGTCTAGGTTGGCATTGCATATAAATCCAAATCTATCGATGGATCCGGATGCCTACCTGGGGATTCCCGATGAGAGTGTCTTAGCCTGTTAGGCCAAAGCATGTCACAACACACGTCATTAGAAGTCAAACACTTTGATAAGTCATGGTGCTGTTTATGGGTTACAATCCATACTTAATCATCAACCAAACTATTTGATATACTATGTTAAATATTATGATTCATACTATTGATTTTATATGATTTTTCCTTTAACCAAGTATTTATGATATCTCACGTATTGCTATTTGTTTTAACCAATCCATACTCTAAGTCTCGCAAACTCGCTCGCTTTATTTCATGAAGTATGGCTTCAAGCAGTCGTCAACACCGTCGTTCCGGAAACTCTAGCCGAAAAATGGCAGCTCTCATTGCTAACCAAATGGCGGCAGTTCTCTCGAAAATGATGGCTCAAATCCAACAACAACTAAACACTGCTCCTACTAACCAAAATATTGCTAACCCACCTCGATTTACCATGAAGCATTTCAACTCTTGTAATCCTCCAAAGTACAGTTGGTCGGAAGGAGCTACTGCACTTCTCCAATAGTTTGAAAGCATGGAGAACACTTTCATCAATAGTGACTGCCCTGAAAATCTCAAGGTCCGCTACGCTACAAGTGTCCTACAAAAGAGGGCATTAACTTGGAAAAATAGTGAGAAACGTACCCGTGGGGTGGAAGCTGCTTTAGCACTACCTTGGAACGAAGTCAAGGATCTTATGACCCGCGAATTTTGTCCCTGAAATGAAGTCAAGTAACTTGAGGCTGAATTTTGGGATCTTAAGCAAGAAAGCGGGGAAAACCTAGCCTACACCAATCGTTTTCATGAGCTGAGTCTTTTGGTTCCTCATTTAATGACCCCACTTTCTCTAGCTGTTTTGAAATATGTTGGGGGACTTCTGATGCAAATCCAAGACACCGTGTGGGGTAGAGACCCTGCCACACTCGAGGATGCGATTCGTTTGGCTGCAACCCTTACCGACAACCATGTTAAGGCGGGGACTTTAACAAGAAAGGGTTCAAAGAAAGCTTCCGATAAAGCCACAACGAAACCATCCAAAGAGGTTAAGCTCGAGTCTTCATCCCATAACAAAAAGAAACGTAAGCCCACTCATCATAACTATGCTGTTACTACACCAGTCATATCAGCCACACCCGTAACCCAAGTTGCTCCTATCACTCAACCCACCAAAAAGCCTTACACTGGAACTTTTCCCTTGTGTAGCACCTGCACATATCACCATCCTCTCACAACCCCTTGTCGTCAATGCACCAAATGTGGTCCTTTGGGTCATTTTTACACCACTTGTCATCAGCCTATTCAACCTCAAATCAATCAACCTAATGTCTCACTCCTTGCTCCACCCAATACTCAACCCATAAATAATGGACGTTCTTGTTTCCGATGTGGTGACCCAACCCATTACCTTCGTATGTGCCCACAACTTGTCAATGAGAACAACTCTCTAGCCAACCATGCCAACCAAGGTGCACGTGGCCGTGCATTCAACATCAATGCTAATCAAGCCCAAGCCAACAACGATGTGGTTAATGGTACATATCTAGTTAATAACCAATATGCTTCTATTCTGTTTGAAACAGGAGCCGATAAAAGTTTTGTGTCATTTGATTTTGAACCTTTACTTGCTACCATGCATGCTAAATTAGAAAAAACCTTCACGGTGGGGGTAGCTGATGGTAAATCCATTACCATTGACTCTATTATTCGTGACTGCACTCTTGAACTCAATGAATATAATTTCTCCATCGATCTCATACCCATGCAATTAGGTAGTATTGATATCATAGTAAGCATGGATTGGTTATCAAAACACCTTGCTGAAGTTGTTTGTTTTGATAAGTATCTCCGAATTCCTCTCATGGATGGTCAAGTCGTACAAATCTATGGTGAAAAACCTTCTAATGGGCTAAAACTTATGTCTTGCACAAAAGCCCAAAAGTATTTGCGTAAGAAGTATGTGGCTTTCTTAGCACATATTGTGGAAGCTGAAGGAAAAGAGAAGAAGATACAAGACATTCCTATTATTTGGGATTTTCCTGAAGTGTTCCCTGACGATATATCTGGTCTTCCTCCTGTTCGACAAGTCGAGTTCCGCATTGACCTTATACCCAGTGCAACTCCTGTGGCCAAATCTCCTTATCGTCTTGCACCTTCAGAGATGCAAGAACGGGCTAGTCAACTACAAGAGTTGTCTGACAAGGGTTTTATTCATCCAAGCTCTTCACCTTGGGGTGCACCCGTTCTATTCGTAAAGAAAAAGGATGGATCTTTTCGCATGTGTATCGACTATCGTGAACTCAAGAAGCTCACCATCAAGAATCGTTATCCTTTGCCTAGAATTGACGACCTTTTTGATCAACTTCAAGGTGCCACTTGTTTCTCTAAAATCGATCTTCGTTCTGGGTATCATCAACTTTGTGTCCATGAAGATGACATACCGAAAACCGCCTTTCGTACAAGGTATGGTCACTACGAGTTTATGGTTATTCCCTTCGGATTAACCAATGCACCCGCGGTATTTATGGATCTTATGAACCATGTTTGCAAACAGTATTTGGATAAGTTTGTGATTATCTTCATTGATGATTTCTTAATCTACTCCAAAACCAAATCCGATCACGAGCAACACCTACGTCTGATTCTTGACCTTGTAAGAAGAGAACAACTATATGTTAAGTTCTCCAAGTGTGAATTTTGGCTTAAGGAAGTTCAATTCTTGGGACACGTTGTCAATGAAAAGGGTATTCATGTAGATCCCACTAAAATCGAAGCCATTAAGAATTGGAGTACACCAACTACCCCTACCGAAGTTCATTCTTTTCTAGGCTTAGCGGGATACTATCGACGTTTTATGTCAAAATTCTCCAAGATTGCTTTACCAGTCACTGTGTTAACACACAAAGGCAAGCCATACGAGTGGGGTCCTAAGCAAGAGCATGCATTTCAAACACTTAAGCAAAGGTTATGTGATACTCCCATCCTAACTCTTCCCGATGGAAATGATGATTTTGTAGTCTATTGTGATGCATCAAACCAAGGTCTCGGTTGCATTCTCATGCAACATGGTAAGGCAATAGCTTACGCCTCGAGACAACTTAAAATTCATGAGAGAAACTATACAACGCACGATCTCAAACTTGGTGCTGTTGCATTCGCTTTGAAAATTTGGAGACATTACCTTTATGGTACTAAATGTGTGATTTTTACTGACCATAAAAGTCTTCAACCAAAAAGAACTTAACATGAGACAACGACGATGGGTCGAACTACTCAACGATTATGATTGCGAGATTCGCTATCATCCGGGTAAAGCAAATGGGTCGAACTACTCAACGATTATGATCGTGATGGTCGATTCATCTCTCGTTTTTGGCAATCTCTTCAATCCGCTTTGGGCACTCGACTAGATCTTAGCACCGCTTATCATCCTCAAACCGACGGTCAATCGGAACGTACCATTCAAACACTTGAGGATATGCTTAGATCTTGTGTCATCGATTTTAGTGGTAACTGGGATACACACTTACCATTGATCGAGTTCTCGTATAACAACAGCTATCATACGAGCATCGATATGGCCCCATTTGAGGCACTTTATGGTCGTAAATGTCGTTCACCTACTTGTTGGAACGAGATTGGTGAAGTCCAAATCACCGGTCCTGAGTTAGTTCAATAAACTACCGACAAAATTATGCAAATTTGCAACAACCTTCTCGCTGCTAGAAGTCGTCAAAAGAGCTATGCAGATAGACGACGAAAACCCCTAGAATTCAAGGTTATTGATATGGTACTCCTTAAGGTATCCCCTTGGAAGGGAGTAGTTCGTTTTGGAAAGAAAGGGAAACTAGCACCTTGTTATGTAGGTCCATTCAAAGTCATTGAACGCATTGGGAAAGTGGCTTACAAGCTAGAGCTACCTCAAGAGCTTAACAAAGTTCATCCAGTATTTCACGTGCGCAACCTTAAGAAATGCTTATCCGATGAAAACCTCCATATCCCTCTCGACGAAGTGCACATTTACGAGTCTATGCATTTTATAGAGAAACCTGTGGAGATCATGGACCGTGAAGTGAAACAACTTAAGCGTAGCCGTATACGGATAGTCAAGGTGCGTTGGAGTCTAAGAATGGGCCAGAATTTACTTGGGAACGCAAAGACCAAATGAATACCAAGTATCCACATCTTTTTGTGTCAGTTTCTTCCTAATAAATTTCGGGACGAAATAATCTAAAGTAGGGGAGACTGTCGGCACCTAAACATATTTGTAACCCGATCCATCTTCATTTATTTTTTATGCAATAAAACATTTGAAGTTCTATGTTATATTATTTGTTTTATCATACATACTATTATACATGATAACTTCATATAACTTAATTCATTAGTAAGACAAATCTTTAACAAATAACTTTACTTGTGTCATTAACGTGACAACGTATGTCTTAATGTTTACATGATCAATATTCATATGACTTGATGATGGTGATTGGAAGCCTAAATTAATAATATCATAAAGTTTTTATATATTTATGAAATTCTAGAATTCATTTTATTACTAAAGTTTCTTAAATTCTTATAAAAGTACACCATGTATATTTTATGCGCATGTATAATAAAACAAAACTCTTATGGAATTCCATCCTTAGTTTTATAAAGATTCTTAATCATAATATTTTTTATAAAAGTTTATAATTATTATATTCTTATAAAAAAATATTAACTATTTTAAAGTCCTTAAAATGATTCAAAAAAATCTTTAATTTACAACTTTAATACAAACTTTTTATAAAATTAATTTTATAAACATTCCATTTTTTTAGAAAATTTGAAAGACCAAACTTACTCACCTTTGACTTATTTATAACCAATCCATAATTCTCCAATCTTAATTATACTCATAAAAACTCTCCATTTATAACTCTCATTTCCCTACCTATAAATACCAACCCTTGTATCACCAATTTTCGTGCACCAACTCTTCTTAACTTACAAGAGAGTTTTTTTTCATCACCCTCTATACAACCTCAAGAAACTTTCAACCCCAACTCTCCATTGAAGCCCTTAAAAGTTTCAAATCCGTTCTTCATTCTCAAAGTAACAACCGTATTCTTAATTTTAATGTTCATATTACTCTCTCCATTTCTAACTAATTCTAAGCAAATTTATAATAAAACTTCTCATGGTTTTATTCAACCATAAACTTCTACTATCATCTATACACTCAATAAAAATTTATTATTTTTAAAACCCTTAAAGGATCACGTAAGTGCTACCGTTGATTTTGAACAGAATCTGTTACAACTTCAAACGACTATAACTTGGTGATACTAAATCAAAAAGTATCAAAATCAAATTCCGTAAACAAGTTCATCTAATTATCTTTCTAACCATAATTCACACGACTTCTAATTCTATCGGACGACTCGGCAACAGCTTCTACAAAGTAAGTGCACATATTTGCCCCTTCAACTTTGCACTGCTGTTTTGGTCATCTTCTGATCCGAATTTGGAAAACTTTTCTAAATAAAAGTTGTTCATTACATCCTAAAATAGTAGACTGGAGAGTTTAAGAATTTTTACTTAAGTTTTGATATTTTTAATAATCATATGAACTGTAACAATGAATCTGTCCAAATCTTTTTTAATATTGCAACAACTATTATTTTCGTATACATTTGATTCCTTTATTACTATAGTTAATACTCATAACCATAACCTTAAACATAAGTTCTAATATATATAATCATGCTAATTTAGGGCTTCACCACTCCTATTAATCAAGTCATAAGTCCAACTCATACTCAAGAACTCATGTGAGTATTCATAATCCCTTTTTCTTTGATGTTTTTGGGATGTGACATGTATAAGTATTCAATTCTAAATCTTTCTTGCAAATCATACGATTTAATTAAGTCTTGTGTGTATTCTATGCTTTTGTAATAAACTTATTGGATTAATCTTTCATGTGGTATTCAATCTTGCTAACTTACTTGCTAGCGTGTGATAATTAACTTTCTAAAGCCTAAGGTTACGATGATAGCGCTATTGGTTTGACATCCGCCCAAACGGGCCGTTGTAGACGGCATTTGGGTATCGAAACCAAAATTCTTAGTCTAACCCGTTGGTTAGGGACACTTGTCAACAAAGGTTTGATCAATGCATTTGGTTTAGTCATACTTGCTTGAATTCATACTTTGACTCTTGAATGGTGTTTTAAATCTAGTATATGTAACAAAACCTATGTTTACTCACCAACTTTCTAGTTGACCTTTATTTTATACATGTCGCAGGGAATGCCGCTTGAGATGCCTACAACCAAATGACACTTAGGATGCTTGGGGACCTAGTTAATAAATCAAACTTTACTTCATTTTATGTTATCCTTGTTCGTATAATTTATGGTTTCTTTGTAAAACTTATGTAATTGGGTTGATTAAATAAATTATCACTTTAATAGTGTCACGCGTTATGGACAATCTACACAACCCGACATATTCCGCCGTCGGTTGGGGTGTGACATGCCTTACCGAGCTATTGTTTTTGGATCTTTCATCAAGTTCTTGTACCTCTACCTTGGCAATTAGAGTGTCTAATGACAATGCTTCAAGATCCAATGTTTTTTTCATTAAAGAGACGGACTGAGTCTAATTTTTTGGAAGAGTGTGAAGCATCTTTTTGTTGATCTCCACGGATTCATACTTGAGCCCATAGACTATCATCTCATTTAGAAGTTTTACAAATCTCTGAAGTACTATGGTATAGATTCACCTTGGATGTGTTGGAAGGTTTCATATTGTGTTCTCAGTTTTTCCTTCTTGATCGCCGTGATCACATCACTCCCTTGACACATTGTGTGAAGAATTTTCTAGAGTTCATGTGTTGTTTAAAAATTTTCTACCCTGGTCAAGATCTCAAAAGGTAGAGTCATGGCCAAGATACTTTATGCTTTCATATCAGTCTTGACTTTCTTTAAGTCATCAGCAGCTATACTTTTCAAGCTTACTCGCTTCTGTATGTTATAGTTAGGACCTAAATTCACTTGAATGTATGGTACCTTAGTTATGGAAGTCCATAGGCCAGGGTCATGGAAGATGATCCAATTTCTGAACATGATTTTCCACTCTTTGAAATCAGTCTTGTTCTTCAACCTTTGTGGTTTGAGACCATTGTTGGATACTTCATCAGACATGTTTGTTAATGATTTAACTTAGCAGTTTAAGTTATATTGTTTGATTATTTAGCTTGGTGCTAAATTGTTTTATCCTAAAGTGATTATTTATTCAATGTCCAATTAGTCACTAGGATTTGTTTGAGTTTTTAAATTGACTTTTAATTATCAAATAAAGGAATTTAAATCAAATTGAATTAATTAGCTCCTAGGTAAAGTCACTCAATCACTGTGATGTAAGAAATATTTTGTGAGTCAATCCCTTTTTAATTCTGGTCAATAAAGTCAAAACACTAAAAACTATAAAAACACAATAAATGTGTCTTTCAAAAGATCAAAGTAAAACTTAATGATTTTTTGAAAAGTTTAAATGAAGAAAACTTTCTTTACTTGTTTTTATGATTAAATCAACAAAATCACTAGAGATTTTGAAGATTTGAAGATGATGATGAACTAGGGTTTTAACCTAGCATAGTTGCGGCTGAGCAACTTTATGAACAATAAACGATTTTGTTGTTTTGATGATGATATATGTCTGATTCGATTACAGACCAACTCGAAAATGATGATTAAACACAGTTAAAAGATTGAAATCAACCAAAACAGTGTGTATATGATGAAAATTGATAGAACAATACTCTTGAAACTGATTTGGTTTTGTGATTTTTATGATGATTCTATTTAATAACAGTGTGTGAATGATTTTGGGAGATTTGTTACCAACAATAACACAAATTCTTCTTCAAAATGAACCAAAACAGATTGTTAAGACATGTTTTCGAACTTTTGATGAACGGATGATGTAGAAGAGTGTTCTTGTGTGGTTTTTTAAGCAATGAATAATATAGATCTTTATGTTGATTGAGAGGATCAAAAATCAGGATATGATTTAAGCCAAGACTCTAATACCACCTCGTGGATTCAAACATACTGTTAAAAATTATATGAATCTCCTAGGATCTTTTCAATCTCTCATAACTAATCAACATTCAATCATTATGGTGCAGAAACCCATAATGAATGATATGATCTCTAGTGTGTGTGTTTGTGTGTGTTTGTATGATTGTGTGATTGGATGCTTGGATGCTCAGAGAAAATCCAAATGTTTGTTTGATTGATAATCGTTCAAAAGCTTAAAAAGAAATTAGGGTACAAGGCTATTTATAATCTATGCATATATTATGTACAATTACAAAAGTACCCTTATGTAAAAACAAATTACATATAATCTTATGTCTAAGTTTTGTCCGCTATGGATGATGACATGTCCATTGTGGATAACAAGGTATCCGTCATAGATGAGACTTAAGTTGTCCACTGTGATTGTTAGTTGTCCAGTGTGAACACTTGGCTGTACGTGTGAACTTTGTTTCTCCGCTGTGAACACTTGATTGTTTATGATGTTATCCGCTGTGATGTTGTTCATTTGCTATGGATAGTCAACATCCGTTGTGTGTACTTGTTCATCAGCTATGACTTTGTTCATCCGTTATATGTACATGGACATTTCTTCTAAGTCTTCATCTGCTACGCATGTTTGTTCATCCGCTGTGGGCATTCCTTTATTTGTTACCAACATTTTATAATTTTCTTTTATCTACAAATTTGATAAAGAAATATAAATGATAATTAGTGTTTAGTTTGAATATCACTTATGATTATATGTTAGTATATGATTGTTTTGATGTTAGAACATGTTTGATCGGTTATGGCAGACATTATCATTTAATGAACTTGTGTAGTCCAACAAATTTTATTTATTTGCTATAATTAAAAGTAATAACATATTATTTAATATTTGATTGGTGCTAGAGGTTTTTATAAAAAATTGAGTCTTTTAAACTTTTATATGTTTTTGCTTTTAAACAGATGGGTTTACTATTCATTATTTCACTTAAGCATCCTATATTTTATGATTTAGTTTTCGAGAAGTTCTTATTATTTTTATAAGATTCATATCTTGCAAGTGTTTTTATATTTTTAATTATATTTGACACTGTTATAAATTTTACTTAGTATTTATAATTTAATATATAGTTTTGGTAAATTCATGTAATTGGTTCATACTTTTTCTTCAAATAATTGCTCGGTATACACGTTCAATTAATTTATTCACTTTATTGAGCCAAATCTAGATTGCTAAATAGTAAGGTTCATCTATAATCGCTTATTATTTAAAACTCTAACCGGCAATTAATTCCGCTAAGGCATTGGGCCCTTGGCCCATTAATGTCGGTATATCACGAACAATATCATAACGCGGCACAATGGCCCTTAGGGTTTTATGGGTCAAGCCCGTTTAGCATTGTGGCCCAACGGCTAATTTAAAGATTGATGGGCCCAAGCCCATTATGGGGTATGTGTGTGTGTGTATTTATGATTCGGAGTCCAAATCATGTTGGGCCTAATTCATGGGAGTCACACCCCGAGAGGCGCACCTGAAGGGCACGCGTGTGAGGGAGATAACGGAAGTTGGATTGTTCTAACGATTATCAAGCAAACAAATCAGAAATACCATCGTTAAATATTAATATTAAAATTTTATTACATCAATACGAGTAGAAGTTATAAAAATAAAACTTAAGTTGTAATAACATAACATTATTTCAAAACATTAACAAAAGATTTTAATCTGCAGCAGAATTTTGTCCCAAATATGGTATCCAAACTTGATAAGTTTGTCATTAAAACCCTTTTCATTCCCATGCATGCCTAATTACCTGAAAAACATGCCGAAAAGTGTATCAGCAAAAAGTTGCTGAGTTCACAGGTTTATATAAAAATATTAATAAAGTTTCCTTTTATAAAAATATATGATTTTCGCAGAATCAACTTCTAGATCGTCAAGCACTAGCTAGGTCCACTAACTATGATCGCAGCAAGAGCCCCATAATCAAACCAAGACATAATGTCCCTCGAGTTCCTTTCAACATATATCCCTCTGTACCAAACCGGTGCGACCGATCCCGAGGGGTGGTTGTCAAACCCAATAGATCTATCAATATATCATTTGGCCCCTCAAGGGTTAATGATTATGGCCAAAGGCCATCATGCACAAATAATAAACCAACTCAAGGCCATCATAAGGATCACGCAGTTATTCAATAATTAAATCATATCATATATAAAAATAACGTTATAGCATGTTTTCCCCCAAAATAGTTAAATAAAACCATTAATTAAAAATTGGAGCTGTGAAAACTCACCTTAATTACCACAGAGATAATTTAGCAAAATCAAGCCCGGGTATTTAAACGGCCGATTAACATCCTAAACA